>QANY01009658.1:203241-280310 GCA_003255025.1 Datisca glomerata
ACCCCCCCCCCCCCCCACAAAAAAACTGATTTTGGCAAACGCCAGCATGAGTTTGTTCTGATGTAGAGAAAATAAGCAGAGGAGAGAGCTTTTGTGAACACATCAGTAATTTAACCCTGGCTAGCAATGAAATGAACAGTGAGTTCTTTATGGACCATTTTTTCACGAATATAGTTATAATCAATATTGATATGTTTCGTACAAGCATATAACACTGGATTGAATACTAAGGCCATTGCTGAGGTGTTATCAAACCCAAGTTTTGATGGCTCACGGATGTAAACATGCAAGTCACTAGGGAGTTGTCTCGACCAACTAAGATTTGTTGTGGTGTTACTTAAGGCATGATAGTTTGCCTCAGTAGAGGAATGGGCAACAACAAGTTATTTCTTGGCAAACTAGGAAACATGATTAGGACCAAAGGAAATGATATACCTAGTGGCCGATCTTTGATCAAAAGTGTACCCAACCCAATTAGCATCATAATTGGCTTTAAAGGAAATAGTACATTTACTAAACTGAGGGCCTAATGTGAGTGTGCCCTAGAGCTATTGAATTATGCATTTTATTGCAAAAAAAAATGCATGAGTAGGTTGATGCATGGACTGAGATACCTTGTTGACAACATAAGTAAAATCTGGCATAGTGAAAGACAAATATTGTAGAGTACCTACTAAGTTGTGATATAAAGTAATATTGTCAAATGTTGGACTAGAAGCATGGAGACTATCTTTGGTAGAACAAGGTGATTAAGAGGTTTTGGCTTGTGTAAGTCCTGACTTATGAAGTATATAACTAACATGCTCTGTGTGACCAAGAAACCTTCCGAATTTTCCTCAACCTCCAATCCAAGAAAATATTACAAAGGACCTAAGTTTTTCATGAAAAATTCCTTGTTCAAATCAAGAATTAACTATGAAATATAAGTATTGTTGGTGTCTGTAAGTAGAATATCATCTACATATAATAGTAAGTAGGTGATAGAGGTGTCACACTTTTCATAAACAAAGAAGTATCAGTAGAAGAAGCAAAAAAACAAGTGTGCATAGATAAGCAGTAAATCCTGAAAACCAGGCTCTAGGTTCCTGTTTAAGGCCATATAGTGACTTATTAAGCTCACGCACATATGTAGGATAAACAGGATCAGTAAAACCTAGTGGTTGAGTCATATACACCTCTTTAGAAAGAAAACCAGGTAGAAAGGTATTTTTAACATCGAGTTGGCTTTTGCTCCATTTATATTAAGTTGCAAGATTGAAAATAACTCTTATAGTGGCTTTTTTAACAACGGGGTTGAAGGTTTCATCATAGTCTAATCTAGGCAGTTGATGGAATCTTTAGCAACCAAATGGACCTTGTATCTAGAGATAGATCCATTAGCATGGTGTTTATATCTATACACTAACTTGCAGCCTATGATATTCTTATTAGGTGGAGGAGTAGTTAGTGTCCATGTTCCTTGCTGTTGTAGAGCAGAAAACTCTTAAGCCATTGCATGTCTATAAGAAACAGACTTAGAGGCCTCTATATAGCAAGTTGGTTCTTTATGAGAGAGAGAGAGATAAGAGTTGATAGAAGGTTGAGAAGATGAAATTTGTGGACAACAATGAAGGCCTTCTTTTGGAGATACCAGATTTCAATCTAGTTCGCATAGGATGAGTATTTAAAGTTAGATTTTGAGATGCATTTGATGACAGAAGTGGGAGTAGGCACAGTAGCATTAGAAGGAGCAATATCAGGTACAGTAGTAATGGTAGGAGAAGAAGCCACAATATCACTAGTATCAGCTACAATAGTATCACTCACACTAGTAGTTACAATAGAAGGAGTAGTAGTGTTAGAAGATAAGTGAAACTATGAAGTAGAAGAAGTTAAAATAGAAAGCAGATGAGGTAAAGAGTTATAATCAGAAGAAGTTAAGGCGTGGGAGGAAATGAAATGAGAAGAAATATAGACAAAAAGAAAAATTGACTCATCAAAGCCACATGCCTTGAAATATGTAGTTTTTGAGATGAAGGATTAAAACACATATAACCTTTCTATTGTAAAGTTAGCCTAATAAAATTCACTGTGACTTTTGGCTGCAATTTACGAGTGTTATAAGGTTTTAACAGTGGGTATTTGGGAGAATAGCCAAAAAAATTCAAAGGGTGAGATGTTACCTGAAGATTTACAAAGGAGTCTATTAATGAGAAAGATGGTAGTATCAAAGGCAAAAGACCAAAACTGAATGGGAACAGAGGCTTAAACATTAAGCAAAGTGTAATTTCAAATTTGTGCATATGTTTTGCATTTTGCAACTCCGTTTTCTTTGGGAGTGTATGAGAGCATTGGTGAAAATGCCTTTAGAATATAAGTATTGTGCAATGTTTTTGTTGATAAACTCACCCCCACCATCAGATCTAAAGGTTTTTATTCTGGTGGATAAACTATTTTAAATGTAAGGGTTCAATTTTTGAAAAATAGTATTCATTTCAAATTTGTGAGTCAAGAAGAAGATCCAAGTGTACTTGGTATAATCATTAATAAAAGAAATATAGTATTGAGAACCGAATTGTGAAATAATGGTTGCAGACCCAAACATCACTATGTAGTAATTCTAAAGGTAAAAATAATAGAGATGGGAAAATACAACTTTGTTATTTTGCTTTGTAAATAGCTTTGGCATACACAAGGACCAGTGCATTTACAATGTACATTGATTTTTTCAAAAATAGAATATAAGACAGTGTTTACAGGATGCCTTAACCTTCATGCCAGATAGAATTTTACACTTTATGGCCTAGTTAAGCAGTTGATAAAATAAAAAAAACTCCTATTGGAAATGATAGAATAAAATGCAACAGTGGAAGAGGATGCAGTATTAAATGGCATGAGTGAAGATAGAATGGGGTATAATCTATTCTGGCTTAGTCCATGATACAAAATCTTCCCAGATTGTTATCTTGAATAAGAAAGAAATTGGCATCAAATAGAAATTGACAATTATTTGAAAGGCAACGCTAATAGACAAATTATAGATTCTTAAAGATAGTGGGTACTCTAATAATATTATCAAGAGCGAAGATATGAGTAGGGGTAGTGAGAGAACCATAACTTGTATAAGTGATAGGTAGATTCTGCCCATTACCAATAGCTACTGCATCTTCTCCATTGTACTCAAAAGTGATATTGAGATTTGATAGATTTGGTGTAAGGTAAGCATTACAACCAGAATCTGACAGCAAACCCCAGAATTTGTCCCAGAATTGATTGGTACAGTTGCTACCATTACAGCTAGTTCCATAGGAGGATAGCCACATTGAAAGGAATAATTCATCATGTTGTAACAATTCAGTACATTGTCGCCAAACTTTTGGCAGATTTGACAAGTAACATGATAAATGCTTCCAGAAATTCCAGAATTTTCTGAATGTGACCACTATTTTGAGAGAAAATGTTACTTGCCATCGAAGGTTCATTCAATTACAGTGAAGGAGAAGTTCCTCCCTTACCAGGATTCCTACCAAAGTTCGGAGGCTTATTTCCTCTATTATTGGAATACCTTCCTCTGCCATGATTATTATCAATACAAAATTGAGCAGACACAAACATTGCAGCTGGTGGAAACTGAGCATCAATTGATTGATGTTTCTCAGTATTAGAAGCTTCTTTAATTTTAAGCAAAGCATGAAGTTCTTTAAAGGCACTTAATTCATTTGAAATATCATTTACAGTATAAAATAGTAAATCTTCCTCCTCAATTAATACTGATACAACTGTAAGTTTATCAGTGATTGCCTTGATGTTTTGAATATAGGCATCAATGGACTCAGTAGGTTTCTTAAAAAACTTTTGAAGCTTAGATTTCAAACTCAAAATGTTTGACCTTGACAAAGATGCAAACCTCCATTCAGACGAGTTCCATATGTGCCGAGAAGATTGTCACCCAACTATATATGATGGAGTTGTTGGAGAAAATAACATTGATTAGAGTCATTAACACTTGATCTGAAGTGGTCCAATGGTTAAAATCTGGAGAAATTTGAGAAGTTACTTCTTCCTTTTTATTCCGTAAGAACTTGGTAAGGCATGAAATTGAACTATCAATATATCCAAATAAAGAATGTGCTCACAAGATTGTAAATCTGATAATTCTAAAGTACAAAATTTATGGAGTCTAAACGTATGGAAACAAGATTTGCATATGCTTGTTCGCAGTAACAGAGGTGAATCCGAGCTCGAAGATGAGTTTAAAGATGGAGTAATAGTAGAGTTTTCTTGCAAAGAAGAAGAAGTAGGAGCAGAAGTTTGAGATTTGTCCATGGTTGACGTTTCTCAATTGGCTCTGATACGATGAAGTCAGTAATGAAAAATTGATTCCAGTATATTCATCATAATTATTTAGAAAAAGTTAATCTTGACTTTAATACAAACTAAAGTATTAGTTAGATTGTTTAACTATGAAACTAGAACAATCCAGGTGATTACAATAGTAGCCACTAATACAAATGACAACTCAACATCACAAACTAACTAAATACTATTAGTTAGCTAATAGTTTAAACATAGCTAAAATACAACATAAAACTTCGTATTATGAAAAACACCACTAATTCAAAACTTTTGGAACCAAACATAATTACCATTGTGAAAATAATTTTATATGGTTCGATATATTTTATTGTATATAGCTAATTTTCTTCCATTAGGATTTCTCAAATTTATACTGAACTAGTCGAGAATGACGTGCTTTGTATGTGCTGAATTTTTTTAAAATTATAAAATAAGTTTTAAAATTAAAATTGAAATAATATATTTACTTTCAAAGTTGTTGTAAATCTAAAATAAAATTAAAATAATATAGTAAAAAATACTATTTTCTGATATTTAAAATTAAACTATACATATATAAAGAAATTTGAATGTGTTGTGCATCACTTGAAAATAATATACTTACAGCTAAATTGTTATATTTAGAAGAAAATTTGAATAATTCGTGTATAATCTGGATACATAAATTATCTATAAGAATTTTTAAATTTAAGAATACAAAATCCTAACAAATATGTATCGTACGATGAGATGAAAAGAAACTAATAGAAAAGATTTATGGGAGAAGAGAAAATACAATCTTACAAACTATTTTACAAGGAACAATGAATATTGAAAATTATTACACTTATCATAAAACTTAAAAATGAAATAAATACTAAAGTATATTCATCATATTCAATGTACAGAAGAAATCTTATAAACATACAATAACTTATTGTAGTTAATTAAAAGAATGTTCATGGGATAAATATCTCTAAATGATATGCATGATCTTTTAAATTCCTAATAATATACTAATATAAAGTTATAAAATTATAAAAAATTAATAAAAGAATAATCCATGAATAGAAATATAAATGAATTAAATAATTATAAAAAATTAAATTTATACTATATTTAATAGGAGTAAAAGAAAAAATAAAAAATTTCTCCCATCAAAATCTATTTTAATATAATATAGTAGAGATATATACCTATTGTTATTAATAGAGTAGAATTTAAGTACATGATTTACCTAATATTAGATGAAGGTGTCATCCGGGCATCAACTTTAACTACCACTTAGGATTTGTATGAGCATCCTACGATATCTATTACGTGTGCATTGTAAGCTAAAACCTATTTCTTTGATTTTTTTTAACCCAAGAGCTACTCAACTTTATAAAGGTATTCATTAAATAAGTAATTTTTCATTGACATTTTTGAATAGATTCACTTAAGTTTATTTTAACTATTTATATGGGTACATTGTTTTTATTTATATCTATTTAAGCTTAATATATCCTTTTAATTAGAAATTAGTAAAATTTTGAATACTTTTAGTTAGAAATGAGCAAAAGTTTGACTATCTTTAGAAGGTTAAAGTGGTCATTTTACAAAAAGTAAGTTGCATTGAGTTGTGGTAACCGGAAATCAACGGCTCATATTGTTTCTCTGAAAGTTGTCATCCAACGGCCCAGAATCGCAGCCAAGGGCTTGGGTGTACCCTGCACGGTACAGGGATTTTAACCCATGTACTGTAAAAAACTCCCTCAACTCTTCCAAACTTTTGTCCCTCTCAATAATAATTACCTAAACTTTCTTTCTTTTCATTTTCTCTTTATCCAATCACCACACAACTGGACGACCCCTTGTATATATAGCCAACGCCAAAACTTGATATCATTACGGAATTTCCAAACACACGCAAAAAACACACGATGGCCGCATCAACCACCGCCAACACAGCTTATCCCATCAAAACGGTGGTCGTTCTAGTACAAGAGAATCGATCATTTGATCACATGCTTGGATGGATGAAGACAATCAACCCACAAATCAACGGCGTCACTACCAACAAAGACTTCTCCAACCCCATTTCCACATCCGACCCGAACTCCACCCGGATCTTCTTTGACAACAAATCCGTATACGTTGATCCGGACCCAGACCATTCCATACAAGCCATATACGAGCAAGTATTCGGAGAGCCGTGGAGCAAGGAGTCAGCAGCTAAGAAGCTGCCTCCGTCGATGCAAGGATTTGTCCAGAACGCGGAGCGGACCAAACAGGGTTTATCAGAAACCGTAATGAACGGGTTCAAACCGGAGGTGGTGCCAGTGTACAAAGAGCTGGTGGCGGAGTACGCAGTGTGTGATAGGTGGTTTGCGTCGGTGCCAGCGTCGACGCAGCCTAATAGGTTGTATGTTCACTCAGCCACGTCACATGGGCTATCGAGTAATGATACGAAGATACTGGTTGATGGGTTACCTCAGAAGACTATATTTGAATCGTTGGATGAATCTGGCTTTACCTTTGGCATTTATTATCAGTATCCTCCTGCCACACTTTTCTACAGGTAACAGCTACCTCTCCTCCTTCATATATTTTAAGATATACGTACATGGCTACTTTTTCTTTTTTCATAACGCGAATCTCGACTAATCCTATATTGATCTTGTCAAGTGATCTCGGCGTCGGGAGTGGCTCTAAGAGATGAACTGTTAAATGGGTAGAGGCACTAATAGACAGAGGGCCCTTCTCCCGCCCTCCGGTATGATTGAAATTCGAGACTAGGAAGAATTAGTCAAGTGGGGTGGGAAGACCTTTTGTTTTCTTAATTTCGTTTGTCTCTGTTTTAAAGTGAATTCGTCATCATTTTTTTTTATTTTTTTATGTTACCTAAAGATATATAATAGAGTGAACATGGAATCTCAATGCTTATGTCAATGATGGACCCATATATCTCAGTGACGAGAGATTTATGATTGGCGTCCATTATAAAATATAGAATATTTTTGGCATATGCTATTTTTCCTCGTTTACTTGTCAGTTTTGTTCTTCCTAACGTTAGAGAATAGCTAACCTGTTCGCGTGCTTTATGTTGTTTTTTGTTAAATCGTGGAGTTAGTTGAAATGATATAATACTATCACATCGTTAATTGATTATGTGATGTGTGAAGAAAATATTATTTAGTCTATTTAATATGTAGCACTCATATGAATAATTTCAAGCCGCCCACCTTATCAAACACATCGTTACGAATTAGCAGTCTATGTGTTTTTGTTTTAGACATTATAAATGAATGTATTGACAAAATATATGAATAGTCTCACACTATGTGTACTTATCACACGTCATAAGATGTTGAACACTGTGATTGCTAAAATAACTAGGTTATACGAGTCATGAATTATTTTTTCCTTATATATTTAATTTTTTTTCAATTGGAGATAGATAATCATTTTTTCCTTATATATTTAAATTTTTTTCAATTGGGGATAGATAATCATTTTTATTACAAAAAAATTTTCTCATATTAGACCTGAATTTGAGTGAGAATTTGTCCTGATGAAATGTTGTAACACAACATGCCCAATATTATGATTAAATGTCTAATGAATTTGTCATCTTTACTCTATTATATAGCCAAGTGCTTAGGTTATTAGGATCGGTATCATTTCACATATTAATTACCAGCAACAATTTACTGAAAGTTACTATATATTCTTTATGATCATTTGTATTGTTATATTTAGCATTTGAATTAATTTGATCGGTTACCACTTGACCAAGCTAAAATAAAAATCAGGTTTAGGTAGAGCCAGTTTTGCTATGTCCTAGTTGGATTTAGTTTCTCTGTGGTTGGAGAAGAATGACATACACAATATAGGTGTACATATATATGATTTGACATCATGCGTTACATAATTAGGATTGATCAGAACGAATCTCTCATGATCTTTTTTTTTCATCTCACACATTTCTTCATCTATTTTCTCATCCGCATTGAAGATGTGAGAAAAATTAAAGAGACTTATCAAGTTATGAATTAATTTGTAATTGATCAGTTGGCGAGTCAATTAACAATAGGTAGGGGAACCTCACGATCATTTTGATAATTTATGGTCTCACGATCCTTTTGTTGTGTTGTTTTTTTTTTGTTCAGGAATCTGAGGAAGCTAAAATACATAAAGAATTTTCATCCATTCGATGTAGATTTCAAGAGGCATTGTCGAGAAGGAAAGCTACCAAATTACGTGGTAATTGAGCAAAGATTCTATGATCTATTAGGTCTGCCTGGAAACGATGACCACCCATCCCATGACGTCTCAGAAGGCCAAAAGTTCATTAAGGAAGTCTATGAAGCTTTAAGATCAAGTCCTCAGTGGAATGAGATACTGTTTGTAATTATATATGATGAACACGGTGGCTTTTTCGATCACGTCCCGACCCCAGTGGAAGGAGTTCCTAGTCCTGATGACCTTGTTGGTGCTGCGCCTTATTACTTCAAATTCGATCGTTTAGGTGTTCGGGTTCCTGCCCTATTTGTTTCTCCTTGGATTGAACCTGGAACAGGTAAATTAAATTTGCACTTCTTATATATAGAAGTTTTCGATGATAATTTTCCCCCAACTTTAAAGTGTAGTTTTAAATAATAAAACAATATATGTTTTTTAGAAAAATATTAGGAGTGTGGGTTCTTAATTAGAAGTAATGCATGTAATATATTCCAAACTTTCTTTGGAAAAAAATCCGTAATTCAAATATATACTAGATTTTTAGAAAAATATATATCATACATATAGAGAGAGAGAGCTAATTCTTGTTGAAAATGTTTGTGTGCAGTGTTGCACGGTCCATCAGGGCCAAATCCAACATCAGAGTACGAGCATTCATCAATTGCAGCAACTGTCAAAAAGATATTCAATCTAAAAGTGTTCTTGACCAAACGTGATGCTTGGGCTGGCACTTTTGAGGGTGTTTTGAATAGAAAGACTCCCAGATCAGACTGTCCTGGTGAGTTTCCTCTTAATTAATTTCTCCTCTCCTTGGTGCTTAATTAAATTGGCAAACAGAATACTTAAGGAGACATGTAAATCTTGCTTGCCACAACAACCAAATAATCCGTGAATCTAGTAAGGGTTTGTTTGACTTCACTTAAACTTTTAAGTTGTAATTTATCTAAGTTAAATTATTTAAGTTTAACATTAATTTATAAGCTAAAACATATTTGACTTAGCTTACTATATTTAACTTTAAGTTATAACTTATTTTAAATTGATGTTTAAAAAATAAGTGAATAATTAAATTATTTTATGATACAACTTGCATTTAGCTCATTTCTTTAGTATTCATCTTTTTTCGAATCGTTAATCTAAACGAGAATTATTTTGACCCGTCCATTTCCCCGACCCAACTGACATGTGACTCGTCCCAACCCGTGTCCCCCTCTACCCCAGCTCCCCACCCTGACTTTATGACCCATGACTTGTCTCGACCTGTGTCTCACCCGACCTCCTGACCTCATGGCCCCGACATGTTCCTGACCCATGTCCCACCTGACTTTGGTTCCCTAACTCGACCCGATCTGTGACCCTTCCTGACATGTGACCCTTCCCGACCCGTGTCCCCTGACTCCTGGCTCTCCGACCCAAGCCCGCTCCCCTGACCCGGCCTCCTAATCTCGTGTCCCTGACCCAACCCAACTCCCTGATCCACTTGACCCAAACTCCTGATCTCGCATCTCCGACATGTGTTCCTGACCCGACTCTCCAACTCATCCTGACCCGTGTCCCACCTGACCTGCCTCCCCAACCTGACCCGACTCGACTCTCCGACCTATGACCTTGGCCCATGTCCCTATCTGACTCACTAACCCCATGTCCCCGACCCGTGTCCCACTCAACTCCTCTCCCCCGATCCCTGGCTCCCCAGCCCATCCCTACCCGTGTCCCCCGACCTGACCCGTCACCCCGACCTGAACTCTTGACCTCGTGAAAAGCATCGTCAAAAAAAGGATGATTGCATCGATGCCACCACTCCAGTTCAAAGCAGCACAGTTTCCTTCTCATTTCATAGATCTGTCTCGAAAAATAGATGTATGTTTGTAAAGTTTTTAAAAAAGATTGGGGTAATTTTGGAGATGTAAAAAAATTAAAAGAATTTTAAGTTATAGAGCTAGATTAGTTTAGCGTAAAGTTTATTAGCTTTTTAGCTTAAATAAGTTGCTAGTTTATTTCATTAAACTGTGTCAAACTGTATCTTAAAAATAAACTAATTACCTTTTTAAGTTATAAATCATAAGGTGAGCCAAACAGGGACTAAAGCGCTTATGTCAAAATCATATTTTTGTATATGCTAAAGTCATTTTGAAGTTACACATCCAAACTTTATTTGAAAGTGTGGAAGCACTTCTTTGGATTTTTGTCAAACAAGAAAACGCTCATTCTCTAAGAAACATTTGTAGTTGAAATTCAAGTTTTTAGCGCCATAACGTGAAGCATTTCTTAAAGCACCCTAATTAAGCATCGTAAGGTAATAATTGAGAGTCTTTTGTCAATCGTTAATTTAAGACAGAGAAAACTGGTTATTGATACGATTATTTATTTAATGAAGTTACATTGGCTGAGCCTGTGAGACTGAGAGAAGCAGAGGCAAAAGAGGATGCAAAACTGAGTGAATTTCAAGCAGAATTAGTACAGCTAGCAGCAGCACTCAACGAGGATCATAAAAAGGACACATATCCTCACAAATTAGTAGAAATGACTGTTTCGGAGGCTGCAAAATACGTTCAAGATTCATTTAACAAATTCAAAGATGAATGTGAGAAAGCCATACAAAATGGAGCAGATGAATCAGAGATTGTTGTTTGTATTGCTTCTTCATCACAACCGACCAATACTACACCTTCCAAAGCCTTTGCTCATAAATTGTTTTCCTGCTTAATCTGTGATCACTAAAATTCATTAACTTTACGTACTTATTTCTCATTCCATTAAATTGTTTCATTTGAAGATGATTCGGTTTCCTGATCAGGTACTTGTTTCATTCATTAATATTTTTTCTATTTGTTGTGTTTGAAAAATGTTTATGTTATGAGTAAATTCTTTTCTTTTAACAAGTTTGGACCGTTACATGATTCATTAATATTTTTTTAGAGAAAGGAGCAGCTACGAGAAATGACCTAAGGAGCATCCCTCCTTATTGAAATATGATGCACATTCTACAAGTTTCTAGACTATTCTCAAATATTCTAGACTTTAATAATCTTTTTGATATTCTAAGATGTAAAGTAATATAGATGATTCTAGACTTACTAATTCTAGAGTATACTAAAAATATCTAAGACTAGAACTTGCTAGAATATTCGAGAAGTTAGTGGAATTATCCATCCATGCCTATAAATAGGCACAAAGGTGCTATATATTGTTAATTCAAGCCTGAAAACATGGCTACAACATCCCAAGCTTGAAACCAAGGCGATACTCACCTAACCAACCAAACTATCAAAAGTCAAAACTAAAAGAAAGCTACCAACATACATATTGCCTAACCAAAGGGCATAGCACTACTACCAAACTTTGTATCTTGTATCCTATATCAATATAAGGTAGTGTCTACTAATGTAAGTTATAATCATAACCTTATGAGAACACCGAGAAAGCACATGTTGAGAGTAATTAAAAGCATTAGCAATGCTCAAAAAGCATTTGCTAAAGACACAAAAAGATCGATAATTCCAATTAAAGCAACTGCGACATTGATGAGTAGAGAAGTAGGGAGCGATTATATTGCAATATTTATAGAAAATGCACTTAATGGATCATTCTTTCTTCCATGCAATAATACAAGTTTTTTTTTTATCAAAACTGAGATTGTATTACTAAATAAGAGAGTGCATCAAGGAGGATCAAATCCATCTTGAAAAAAGAGTTTATCCCTAACAACTCAAAGAGAAGTATTGTGAGGAATTTGTAGGAGATTATAAATAAGAGAGTGCATCAAGGAGTTGCTATATTTTTTAAATAGCATTAGCAACTCTGTTATAATCCCTACAAATCCAAGTTATATGACAATTGTTCAGTTCTCCAAGGAAGGAGAACTGAAAATTTCAGAAAATCAACCACCCTTTTCGAATCACTCTCAATCACAATGTTGTCCCATCTATTGAGTTTTGCCAGCGCTAAACCTTCTTCAACAGCCTTAAGCTTTGTTTGATCTATACTACTACTATATATTCTCTTCCTAGAGACACCAACTGAATTTCTGGCTATTGCACCAATAGAAGTAGACATAGTGCAGGGAAAGAAGGATTCAAAAAATATCTAGCATGCTCAGATACAATGTGATAACCCCCCTAACATACACATTGAAATTAACACGATTATCAATGATAATATTTTATAGAGATTACTCACATATCTTTCTTGAGCCGTATCATTCTACCAATATTTTTTAGCATTGAAATGTGTGTTGTAAAACATTTCAATTCGATGTAGGTTCTACCCCAGTTGAAGCTTCATATCCAAATTGCAATAAAAACTAAGTCATTAATTATTATATACTAAATATTATTAAGAGTACTAAAATAATATTTTGATTCACATCACGAAATCGATGATCAAGAAAATATACATTCTCTCCATTATGATTATATGGAAGATTTTAACGGTTTTGAGATTTGGTTTTTTAGCGTGTCTATAATAAATGAGTTTTATGATTGAAATAATTTGTCTAAATAATCAAAGTGTAATATGTAAGCTTTGATAATAGGAATTACCCCAAATTCTCTGTCTCTCAAACTGTGCATAGTCAATCTCAATCATCCTATGATACACCCTTATAAGAATGTCGTCGTGCTACTATTGAATCTTTAAATTTTTTATAATATATATACAATGTGTACTTGTATCCCTTGTATGTGTTCGCTGCTTCAAATTTAATCCAATCAATCATAGCATTACTAGTCGATTCAAAAGTAAAATAGACCTGCAATAATCTTTTACTATCAGTCACGCAATAAAGAAAATATAACAAGAATGAATGGTGTCATATCTCAATCCAAAATCTCTCAAATTTTTTGGCTTCATAGTAAAAAGCTATAATTTTCCAGCCTATTGGATGAGAACCATTTAAAACTTCAAGTAATTGGTCAAATGACGTATTGCTCCAATGATTAAGCACTTTGATATGCATCAACTTCACAATATAAGATACTGAAGTATACTTTTGACAACCAGGATAAAGTTCTTCTTCGGCTTCACTAAGCAAATCACTAAATTTATCTAACGTCTCTGAATTTAGATTTATTCTATCAGTATTATCATCTCCAATCGTTCACCATTCATCCCCATCCCAACAAAACCACACATGTTATCTAACATGTCTCTCATCTCATCACCATCATCATCATCATCACCACCAAGGTGAGATGTAGTACTATTCATATTCGTATTTGGTTAATGGTGATATCTTTGTATCTCTTCACCATGAAACACCCAACGATCATAGCTCAGTCCTATTCCATATTGTCACAAAAACATTTTAACTTCTATTAAAGATGATTGTCTTGAATTAAGACATTTTTTATATGGACAACGAGTTTTCCCCTTTACATTGAGATAATTACTGGTCACGCTCATAAACTATGAAATACCTTCAATATACTCCTTGGACAATCTATTAGGATTTTTTATCCAACTCTTGTCCATTTTTTGTCACTCTGTAAATTAAATAACTATTTAGTTAAACTCTCAACAAAATATCCATAAAATAAAAGCTTACATAAAACAGGAAAATGATGATTGAGGAGGCTATTTCCTTTTCTTTTCTAAAATTAAAATGAAGGGCCATTGACTCTCTCTCTTTGATTATGAATAGAACGGTCCTCATTTTCTATGTTTAGAAAAGATAATTGGTTGAGTAAATGAAGCACATATAACATCCTACCAATTCTATGTTCAGAAAATCCTTCACATTACAAACATTTCCCATTAATATTACTACTTTGTAACATATCAGCAACAGGTACTGGTAGCTAACATATTATGATACTTTTGATCTAAATGAAACTGTAAACCACAAACTAACCCTATCAGAAGGAACGACAATAAAGAAAAATGAAAAAAATTATTTATCACTTGTGAATTGTTAATATAGTTTTCCCTCAAAAATTTATGTCACATGTCTAATGTCAACTAGATATACATTCAAAAAGCTTGGGCTCCTCAAAGAAATACTAAAACAATTGAATTGTTGTTTAGAATACATCTGGTACACAATATCCAATAGAAAGATTAAGTTCACAATCACTTTATACAAGTTCCTTATATAGAGAAAGGAAGCCGCATACTCAAGTTCAAAAGTAATGTTTCTTAAGCTATCTTCAAATGAAAATCAGGTTCAACTAGTCTAAACTGAGGGACTAAATTCATAAGAATAAAATTATAAGAACCAATTTGACAGCTTGATTAAATTTGGAGAGTGTAACCTGACAGTGAAAATACCTCAACTCCTTTAGCTTCTTTATATTGTGTTTGAACCAAAGTAAAGAAAAACTTCTAACAGGGAAAATTACAATGAGTTAAGGCAACAACCTCTATGGAAAGCATCTGAGTGAGTCAACTTGGCGTTGGGACTCCAAAAGCATTAAAAGCCTTAAAGAAAATCTGACATTTACTTCCGGCCCTTTAATTTTAAGCTAATTGGGTATTGGAATATCTCTATTGTTTTTTAAATAAACCATTGGAAAGTTTTGATTAACCAATGCTAAAACTAAAACAGAAAATCCATCGGCGAAAATAAGACCTTAACTCACAACAATGGCCTGACTTATACGAAGGATGGTAAATGGTAAATAACCAACAATGATTGGACAAAATACAGTAAGTAAAGATCTGGAGGATCATATGTTGGTAAACTAAAACAATTCCACGTCTCACTTACTATAAATAAGTTTATCCAAATCGTTACCTAAAATCAACTTACCTAAAATGAGAGACCTAACTCTCAAAATAAGTTCAATCCAAAATCAGAAGGCAAATCAGAATGTAAACCATAAAAATAGAGTACAAATAGAAACGAAATCAACTTACCTAAAATCAGAGACCTAACTCTCGAAAAGCAAGAGCTCCAAATGATGATGACAAGCTTGGAAGCTCGCTGAGGAAGCTTGTTGTGGAAGCTCAGCGTGAAAGCTCACCATGGAAGCTCGTCTGGGAAACGAATTATCGGCAACGATCAATGACAAACAGAGGAGCTCTGTCACACGGGAGGGGGTGAATGGGGAATGTGAGGGTTTTTTTCTTTTTATGTTTATGGAGTTGCCTACCTTATTAAGACGACATCGTTTTAACAAGGTTAGGGAGATTTTAGGAACGAACTAGTAATTTTGTCGACTAATATTTTAAATAGTTGTGAAAAGCAAGGCTTTTAGCAATGAATTTAAACTTTTGTCGATAAAAGCCCAAAAAATTTTATGCGCCCAAGTTTTTTTTTCTTGGGTGAAGCTTATTACGACGTGCAAAAACATCACCACAATAGGCCATCATCTTTAGTGACCAAGAAAAAGTCTGGTCGCTAAAAACTAGGTTTTAGCGACGAATTGACTTTCGTGGCTAAAACTAGCTTTTCTTGTAGTGGCCACAATAATAAGAAAACTATTGAATGAACAAGAAGAATAATTTAGAGCTTTATCTTGACTCGTTCTAAGTATCTCTGTCACCCAAAAAAGCTTGCTTGACTAAAATCGGTTGAAATACACTTAGTCACATGATCCAATGAAAAATCTTACACAATCGACAACTACAACTTGTGGATTTGGGCTAGATCTGTCGAAGACGGCCATAAATTGAATGCTACCAAAGAAAAACACCATAGATCTAGATTTAGGTGGATGAAAAATTATCATTGATCTAGATCTAGAGAAGAAACCACCATAGATCAAGATTTAGGTGGAGAAAAAGTCTATATTATGAAAATTGAAGAAAACATAATTAGAATGACAGAAAAAACTTCACGGAAAATGAGATCTGAGATCTTCTTCTCTAGTAAGAAACGAAAGTGTCAAATGAATACACCAGAGAGAGAGTTTTTTTGGGATTATCTTTCATAATCACATTTAACAAACATAAACTTGCCTGAATTATGAAAAAAAATCATTGTTAACTACTCTAAAAGCAATATCAAACAACTCTACAAGAAATATCAAACCGGACCTATGTATCAAAATTGGCTAAATTGTACATTACATCTCCATTTTGTGTGATTGACAAACATAAGCACAACTTAAATTTCATACCCTTATATTTTATATTTTGAGAAACTAAAAACACATCATTTTGCTACCTTAGAGGGCTGAAACTAACGAGATAATATGTTTAGGTTACGAAAACACCCCTGTAGCTAGCCTTCAACGTCATTTGCCTTCTGAATTAATTTGACTCTTTTCTTTCCTTTTTCTTCTTTTTTTTCTTTTCGCGCTCCACAACTTCCCTTAGGGGTGTAAGAAAAATTGTTGAAATCATCGGAACTGACGAAACCGGACCAAACTGATGCGGTTCGGTTGGTCTCAACGTTTTAGACGGTTCGGTTCGGTCCCTGATATGTGAGAAGTCCACGGTTCGATTCGGTCTGCGGATTTTATGAAAAAACCGCAACGAACCGAACTGAACCGCGTATTTAATATATAAAGAGATTTTTACAATACTCTAACCCTAATCCATAAACATTTTCATCACTTCTTTACACACACTCTCTCAGACTCGTTTGTATATTATTTTTTTAGTTTGTATTTTATTTTTTTCCTTATGAATTTTCTAATGCTTTTGAGGATTTCATTACTTTCTGATTGTATTTATGATCTATTAATAGAACTCTGAATTAGAATGATCTCAATTCTTTCTTCACTGTTTTCACATGAAAATTTACGTTTTCAGGAAATTGTTCAAACTAATACTTGTTTGTTTTCAATAGAACTTATTCTGTTTATTTTACCAGTTTGAACCGGTTCGGTGCAGTTTAGAAAAAAAATTTACAGTTCGGCTCGGCGCGGTTTCTTCATTCTGACTGGTTCGCTTCGGTTCCTATTTTTAAAAAACCACGTTTGCGGTTTGGTTCGTTAAAACACACTAAACCGTATCGAACCGAACCGCTTACACCCCTAACTTCCCTCATATTCATTTTATATCGAGATTGATTGATTGTCATGCTATGCACGAGATTATGTATAATTAAAACTACTTGATTATTTAAAATGTATACACTATGAAATAACATAAAGTATTTATACAAAACAATAAAGCTTACAAAATAAAATTAGAAGCTGTAAATTAGCACTAAATAATACTTCTATAATTTTTTTGACTTGCCTAATTGACATAAAATTTGCAAAATTGTTTTAAACATGAAATTTGATGAGAATGAAAAATCATGGTTCCTACCTGTTAACATCTCCATGTTATCCTTGCGACAAAATTGAATTACTATGGAACTCTTTTCTAAACTCAATAAATTAAAATATGAGGGGATGACACAAAATAGGTACAAAACATTTATATCTCCATTCGCTACAATAGAATTGGCATATGTCTCCGAAGGAGAAAATAATAAACAATATTGATACAAGTTGAACACATAGTTACATTTCATTTTCTTCTAGAAATAAAATCTTAGTGTATTAGGAGAAAAAGAACTACTCACCTGACCACCTTACAGATATATTTGTTGTATACATAATAATATTTCATTATATATTTAATTAATTGTGAAATAGTAGTTATTAATTTTCGTAAGGTTTCATTTTTCAAATCAACTAAAATAATTTTGGGGTCTTAACTGTTTATTATTTTTTTTATGATTAAAATATAAGTAATATTATTATATTAAATATTTTATGATTAAATGGACATATGGCACTTAGATGGGAGTTGAGTGTAGACACATGTCACATTTTAAAGTGTACATACCAAACTTTATATATATATTTATATTCACGACGGTTGCCTCAACTAGAAAGTATCCCTTATGGAAGTCATTGAAACCAGTCTTTCACATGGTCTAGTTTATTTTAATATATATATGAATCTCAGTGTTGCCCTTTCTGCAATAGTGGGGGCTAACTAACAAACACTCAATAAGCGAGAGAACTAAATCATATGGATCTAATGAGATCAAGAAGCTCACTAGCATGTAACTAGCTTGTCTGTCAACTACTTAAGTGGATCAATGGTCCTAACGCACTCCCTACTTCGCGGACCTAACCACAACGCGACTTGGGTTCTCCTTCAATCTTATTGATTATCTGTTAAGTGCTCCTACAGTTAGCACAAATCTACAGATATTAACGGGTATATTAATATTTATATTAATTTTAAATTGTTACACGCATGATCTCATAAACTTACTGTTTTAGTGGTGGTGGTGGCCTTCTGGCCAATACAAACCTAAATGCAAAAATTAATTACGAAGAAATTTAAAAACTTACAGTCAGTATTAAGTAGAAGATGTGTTGGCGTTAATCAGGAAGGAGGAGCAGGAGAAGCGCAGAGGAAGAAGAAGAGATACTTCAAATCTTCAAGTATATTATTGTAGAGAGAGAGTACATAATATATATATATATATAGAGAGAGAGAGAGAGAGAGTAAGTTAATTTCTGAGGAGACTCAGATCTGCCTTTAACAAAGGGAGATGCTTCCCTTTTATACTACAAAAGTAAATAGTTACAGTAGGAAGACAATAAGGTGGCGTGTCCTTGATCTTTGGAGTAGTTTATCCTTATCTTATTTTCTTTTTCTGAATGGGAATCTACTTTATTAAAAATAGATTTGTCTTCTTATACCAACTTTTATTGTTGGAGATAATGAGAATCTACTTTAAGAAAAGTAGTTTGTCATCTTTTTTTGGTGGGAGACAAGGATTAGACTGGGCATTTTCCCTTCTTGTCTTTATCCATCTTTTCAGATATCATACTAGTGAGCGAATCCCAGAAATCAGCAATTATTAGGTCAGTGGAATTTGATTCTTGGCTTTCGCTAGCTAGGTTGCTGAATTCATTATCATCTTGGTCAGATTTTGTATGGCTATGTCTACTTACATATTTCATTGAGGTGTCTTCTGCAACAAAGGACTGGATGAACTGTACCTTCATGTAATCCATAGTTTTGATGATTAGTTCACTTTCTGTTAAGTTAGGAAATTTCTTCTTGAATTTTGTTTGGGCAAGAACAAATGGATTTCATGTTGGGGCTAGAAGAGCCTTTGGTATGGCATCAAAACAAGCCTGAGTATGAGTTTTGATGGCCTTGATTAATTCTAGTAAATTAGGATTCATCCCTTTACCCAACCACTCAGTATAAAATATTTTTTCAAGCGAGGGATTTTATTCTGATAATCGCAGTGTAAATCCCATTTCCATATCTAGGGGATACTGAAACGGATAATAAAATGAATAACAGATTTTGTCATTGAGATGTCTTTATTTACTGGTAGCAAAGAATAGGCCGCTTGCCAGTCTTTGAATGCTATTTGGATTTGTTCTGGTAAAGTGTCCAAAGTTATCCCACCATACTAAAAACCAGTTTGGGAGTTCATATTTAAGAACTTCAGGACAAATTCTGATGAACCATGTTTGGTTGTGTATAGGATTCTGGTAATATAAAACATAGGTAACAGAATCAATGTAATCTCAATAATTATATTTTGTTTCTTTATTACTGATTTCTAAGATGCAGTTAGTGTGAGAATGGATGCCCCATTGACTTGCTGTAAGTAATAGGACTAGTATTTCTGTTAGGATCATGGAGAGTATGTTTGATCTCCATGGCTACAGTTTCAAGCACAATGGCTTCGTAAATGTAACGATACTGATCAAAGTGTGGGGGAAATTACTTGGTAGAGAGATATCTCTTCTTGATTTCCCATAGATTGGACATCCATTTTTCAACTATTTCAATGAAGAGAATAGACTCATCTATAGTGTTAATGAAAATATATTGTTCAGGTATTAAGAGGACATTTTTAGCTATTTGGCTAGAAGAAGCCTCTGACTTTCTGTTAAGACTAGGGAATTATGTTGAGTGATGACGGCCCCTGCCTCGGCCTCTCTAGCCTCGGCCATGATTTTTGTTGCTCATAAACCCTGCAAATATTCATGGGTTAGGAAGTCCGGTAGAGAATTCTGTTCACCTTGATATATTCAATATCAAAGTCAAATACTGATAAAATACTTTGCCAAGAAGCAAATATCTGTTTAGAGGCTAGGTTCTGTACATCTTTCTAAAATATATGTTTTGCTGCAGAGCAATAAATTCTTATAGAAAATGCTGGTTTAAAAAATCATCATAGAATTTTAAAACACATTTTATAATAGATAAACATTCTTGTTTAATAGTAGGGTATTTTAATGCTAGTCTTTTCCAAACTCTGGAAGTAAATCTAAGAAGTTCCTCTTTCTGATTGTTGGGATTAAGTTGTTTAAGAATCCCACCATTTCCCTGATTGGAAGTGTCAGTTTCAACTATCTTTTTCCAATTAGGGTTCGGTAAAGATAAACAATATAATTGTTTCATTTTCTCTTTTATTTTTTGGACTATAAGAGTATGTTCAGTTGTCCAAGGTGAAGGGTTTTTCTTAAGTCTGTTATAAAGAATTGACGCGTCCTGAGATAATTACAGATAAAAGTCCCTAATGTAATTAAGACTGCCTAAAAATATCTGTAATTGAGTTTTTTCTTTAATTTCATCTGAAAATTTAGATGCAAACTCTATACTTCTGTTAATTGGAATGATAGTTTCATTTGAAATGTTATGTCCTAAAAATCTAACTTCTGTTTGAAAAAAAATCATTTTTTTAGCTGAAAGAACTAATCCATTTCTGATAATAACATTTTAAAATATACTTAAATGTTTAATATGCTGGTCAATTGAAAATGAGAAAACTAGAACATCAACAATATAACAAATAATGAATTCTGTATAAGGATTAAAAATATCATTCATAATATGCTGGAATTCAAATAGATCATTTTTTACACCGACAGGTAAAACATTTCATTCATAATGGTCAAATGGTATTATAAAGGCAGTTTTATATCTATCATGTTCAGTGCTTTGGATTTGCCAAAATACTGATTAAAGATCAAATTTAGAAAAAAAAACTACAGAATCATGTAATCTATCTAAAAGATCTTTCTCTATTCGGTATGTGATACTTAATCCATTGTAAGGCATCATTTAGAGGTTTATAGTTTATTACTAGTCTAGGCACACCTCTTTCTGTTTCTGCATTTTTATAAACATAACATAGAATGTTGTACAACTCCAAGAGGAGTGACTTGGTCTGATTAATTTTTTCTATAAAAGGGATGCTATCTCTGTTTTACAAAGCTCTAAATATTCCTTCTTCATTTAACTAGATCTAGACCTAGTGGAAATATTTCTTTCATTAAAATCATGATTATAAGGAAGAGATATAACATGCTTTTTCTATTCCAAGAGGCATTAGGAATATCACTACCAATTTATGTTTGAAATTCTTTCAAAATTATCTTAATCTTATTCTGTATTGAAGGTTGTTGAATCATTTGGTCTGTAGTAAGAAATTGAATTTATTTTTTAATACAATTTATCTGTTTTTCTTTATGCTGGACTAGATATTTATCTGATCTAATTCTTTAGTATAAGATGCAGTTATGAATTCAAATATTATGTCTCTGTTATTAATATTAGTATGGATACCTAAAGTATAATTCCAGTTATAGGCATTAATAAGCATAAAAATGAGTGCCTAAAATAATGTTTTGTGTCATGTTCTTAATTAAAACAAATGCTAGTAGGTAGGCAAACACCTTGGTCACAGATAGGGGTGTTCGTCCAAACCGTTTAGTCCGAACTGGTCCGAACCGAAATTGATTGGTCTGGACGGTATTTTATTATTAATGGTCGGTTCAGTCCTCCTTATAGAGAGGACTGAAATTTCAGACTGGTCTAAAAATTTTGTTAGTTTTGGACCGATCCGACCGGTCTGACCGTATAGTGTGTGTGTGTATATATATATAATTTTCTTAGAGCTTTAGGTTATTTCTCTTCTCTCCCTCAGCTCAGTCAGACCCTCTCCTTCTTTGCGTCTCCCCTCCAGCCAATGCCTCTCCTTCTTTGCGTCTCGCCTCCAGCCAGCCTCTCTCGCGACTCGCCTCCAGTCAGTGCCTCTCGCGTCTCGCTCCCAGTCAGTTCCTCTCGCGTCTCGCCTCTAGCCAACCCCTCTCACATCTCGCCTCCAGCCAGCCCCACTCCCCTCTCCCCTCCATCAGCTCAGTCCCTCTTCACTCTCTCTCCCTCAGCTGAGCCCCTCTCACGTCTCACGACTCTATCTCCCACCTCTCCCCTCCCTCAGCTCAGTCCCTCTTCACTCTCTCCCCCTCAGCTCAGCCCCTCTCACATCTCACGACTTTGCCTCTCACCTCTCCCCTCCCTCAACTCAGTCCCTCTTCACTTTCTCTCCCTCAGCTCAGCCCCTCTCACGTCTCACGACTCTGCCTCTCACTTCTCCCCTCCCTCACCTTACTCCCTCTTCACTCTCTCTCCCCCAGCTCAGCCCCTTTCACATCTCACAACTCTTCCTCTCACCTCTCCCCTCCCTTAGCTCAATCCCTTTTCACTCTCTCCCCCTCAGCTCAGCCCCTCTCACGTCTCACGACTCTGCCTCTCACTCAGACCCTCTCCCTCTCCCTCAGCTCAGACCCTCTCCCTCTCCCTCAGCTCAGACATTTATTGCAAAACAGTTATTTAGTCTGTTAAGTCCGTCCGAACCGACCGTTGAATTTCGGTCTGATCGGTCTGGATTTTTTTAGATTTTTGGTCCGTTCGGTCCTCCATATAAGAGGATCGTGATTTTCAGTCTGGTCTTATTTTCCTCTAAAATTTCGACCAGACCGACCGTTGAACACCCCTAGTCACAGATAAGCTCTTCAGGAAGCTTAAACTATATACGCATAGAATTATCACTAGCACTTGTTAAGGATTGGGTGGTTTTCTGGAAGTATTTAGTAGGAACTAATCCTTCCTGAATACAGTTCATGTCAGTGCCACTATCAACTAGGGCAATGGCATATTTAATTATAAAATTGAGTTTTATAATAAAAGTAATTATGGTATACCATTTCTGAAAAGTAACCTTATTCATTAGAAATAAATATTGGTTATTTTCAGGTTGGGCAGAAGAAGATTCGGGTGTATCAGCAGGAGTTTATTTTTAGAAAAGATATGTTGTTTAATATTACTAAGATCCTGAAAAATAATCTGGTTAACAATTTGAAGCTACTTTATCTCAGTTATTAAAATATTTATTTCCATCTTTAAATCAGGAATGGTTACAAGTTTCTCAATCGTAGAGGTTTTCTTAATACGTTTCATAACTTCTCATATTGTAGTTTTTGGTAGGGAGAATTTCTTGTTTGGTATGATTCTGATAACATAGTTCAAGAAATTTCAATTTCATTTGAGATCAGTTATATGGTCAGCTAGACTAAGTATGGATTGTTGAGTGACAGTTAAAACATTAAGGCTAGGTTGTCCAAGATCAAGACCATCCATCTCAACAATAGCCTTCTAGTAATTGGCTTCGATTAACATGTTACAGTTTTTGGAAGAACAATAAGGTTCAGGATTTTTAGAAGAAGAAGAAGATTTAGAAGAGGAATAAATCTCAGCTAAATCATTATCTGAACTAGATTCTGAAGTACTATCTTCATTAGAAAGACAATTTCTAAGACTTATTCCTCTTCTGAATAATTAGAAGGACGTTTTCCTTCGAGGTCAATCAATCTAGTTCAGATAATGATCTAGCTGATGTATGCGTCAGATAATGACAGAGATTGGGGATGTTCCACCTGGTCCAACTCCTCAGGATATTCTGTATGAAGAAGAGTTTCTTCATACACAGAAATCTTATCACGGGAAAATCATCTACGAGTGGAACATAGATGGTAAAACAGAATATCAAGTAATTAAAACACACACATATATATAAGTTTTCCTTAAAATGTTCAATAATTGGCATTAAAAAACTTTATTTGCCTTTTATTTCCTAATATTAAAGATTTTGTTTTTTAAAAAGAACTTCTGTTTTGATTTAATACAGACAATTTAGCATATATATTCATAGTACGTATGAGTTGTCAATCATTTGTGCAATCCGTTTTAGACGTCATGAGATTTTGGGAACAAAATATGAGCTGTCAATCGTTTCGTGCAATCTGTTTCAGACGTCAACAGATTTCTTTCCCTATCATTTTTTAACGAGTGTGATTTTAACTTTTCTCGGTTATATCATTCTCTGTTCTACTACATTTCTTTTTCCCTCTTGGTTGTAGTTGGATCTTTTAGCTCATTTGTTCTCTAACTCCTCCAGCTTCTCCCACATCTCAGTGGAAACTCTCATCTTTTCCTCCGCACTGTCTACTGAAGATAAAGAGTACGAAGAAGCAAAAACAGTTACTTAACTGCTGTTATGAAGCTACTGTCATCGAAGACTAGAGTTTATATTGTTATTCTTGTTAAGCTTGTTGTTCTAGTTAAGCTTGTACTCCTTTACTTGTATGCTTGTTTTTTTGTGATTCTTGATTAAGTAATACCTAGATTTTCTTATCATGGTATCAGAGAATTGTTGCTTCCTGTAATCAGATTATCGCCTACATATACTAGTAATAAGACAATATTGTTGGCAGATTTGTGAAAAAATAAGGAGTTGTCTGTCCGAAAGCCTTTGAATCTCCCTTGAACAAGAGCAGTCTTAAGTTTGTCAAACCATGCTCTTAAAGTATGCTTTAAAACATAAATGGCTCTATTCAATTTACACACTTGATTAGGATATTGGCTATCCATAAAACCTAAAGGCTGATATATATATATATACCTCCTCTTGCATTTCTCCATTGAGAAAAACAGTATTGACATTTATTTGGTTTATTTCTCAGTTAAATGTGACAGCTAATGTGAGCATGATTCTAACTATAGATGACTTCACTACCGGGCTAAAAGTCTCAAAATAGTCAACTCTTGACCTTTGTTGGAAGCCCTTGGCTACAAGCCTTATCTTGTATTTGTTTTGTGAACCATCAGAGACATACTTTACTCCGAACACCCATTTATTTTCAACAGCATGCATATGAGGCTAAGGAGACAAAAGGGTCCAAGTATTGTTCCTTTGAAGAGCCTGAAATTCCTCACTATAGTTGCTTTCCACTTGGGTTCACTAAGGCAGTTTTAGTAGATTTGGTTCTGTATGAATATTACTTATGTTACTAATAAATGCATTTGGTTTTTGTATATGCCATTTTTTTATCTTCTTATCATAGGGTGAGTAGATATAGGTGGTTGGTTTGTATTTGGCACTAAGGATTCATGTGATACAGATTCAATAGAATAAGTACGTAAAGATCAAGTTTGGTACTAAACTAGCATGTTGAGATTGAGATGTAGAAATATCAGTAAAAGGAACAAGTATTAAGGGAATTTCATACTGATTAGTTAAGGTGATGAGTTTAAGGCATTTAAATGTGTGCCTGATATAAGAGAGGTTGACAAAGACTGTGAAGATGCTGCTACAGGTACTTGAGAAGTGAAAGCAAAATTTGTACCATTTGCTACTGTCAAATGTGATATGTTTGGAAAACAATATACTAACCAATTATTTAAGAACAAGTATAGGAAACAATTAATTTTGGAGTTTTAGAGCACAAAACTTCTGACTTACTAGAAACAACACTCTGGTTCAGCAAGTTATCTCAGACTTAAATAGTAAATTTACATTGAAAATGCTTGGCAATCTGAGTTACTTTCTTGGAATTGAATGTTTCAGAGACAAGTCAAGAATTTATTTGACACAGTTTAAGTATGTTGAAGATTTACTGTGTAAGACCAACATGGACTCAAAGCCTTGTATTACACCAATGTGCTCATTTGTCAAGCTCAGCAAAAGCATTGGTGTATTGAAAATCCCACACTACATAGAAGCACAGTTAGTGTTTTGCAATATTTGACCATGCTAGGCCAAATATGCATTCTCCGTCAACAAATTAAGTCAGTTATTATAGGCTCCTTCTAAACACTCGACGCCATGCAAACGAGTACTTAGATATCTAAAAGGTTATGTTAGTTGTGGTCTTCCTTTTCAGGCTACAGTAGCTTTATGACAACAATTAAGTAACAACTGCTTTTGCTTCTTTACTCTTTATCTTCAAAATATGAGTTGTCAATCATTTGTGCAATACGTTTCAAACGTCAAGAGATTTCTTTCCCTATCATTTTTTAACGAGTCTGGTTTTAACTTTCTGGGTTATATCCTTATCTCTGTTCTACTATAATTTTTTTCTTCCCTCTTGGTTGCAATTGGATCTTTTAGCTCCTTTGCTCTCTAGCTCCTCCAGCTTCTCCCACATCTCAGTGAAAACTCTCCATATTTTCCTCCTTGTCAAAATGCTCAAGTGTTTATGTGCAAATGACCAATGAAATTTGACGTCAAATCGTTGCTGCCACTACGGAATACAAAAACATCGTACTTTCTTAGAATTGTTTTTGCAAAAAAGAAAAAAGTAACAATAAATCAAATTTGATTGAAATGGTATCCAATTAATCGAGAAATATGAGAAAAAATGAAAGAAAATGGGTGAGAGTTAACCCGGATACCTTACATGAAATATGTTCAAAAATTAGTCTTTTACCAGTCTAAGTATTCAAACTTTTCACATGAAACCATTGGTGATTAGTCTTTTACTATTCAAGTATTCCGAATTTTCACGTGAAACCATTAGTGGTTAGATGTGATTTACTAATTTGCAAGCATTTTTCAATCATTTTTATTAATTTTCAATTGTCCAACCATTTACTTAACTCCCCTTAAAAACCGGTCATTTCTGTATCTCCCCCATTACGTACCCAGAAAAATATCAATGGTAAAAACTAAAATATAAAATTTCCCCAAAGAAAAAAGAGAAATGAGTGATATAAAATCAAGAACATGAGGAGCTTATACAAGCAAACCATTTGCAGTTTTTAAACTTATGGACCATTTGATTAGCGCAATCTATAAAATGACCATCGTAATTGAGTTGTTGTCAAATCAATTGTGTACAATTCAGTTACATGCAATTGAAAATTAACTTACGTTTTTCTATGTTCACTCAAATTAAAAACTTGAATTAAATTTTCCCTAAGAGGAATCAAAGTAAGCACGTAAAACAAGAAACGGAAATCATGAGATATTTATGTATTTCTTTATCTTTATTATTAAATTTATTCCACTCAAAGTAAGTATGTAAAAAAACGGAAATCATGAGATTTTATAAATTTCTTTATCTTTATTATTAAATTTATTCCCTTTCAAAACTTTTATGCATTTCTTTTTATTATTATTATTATTATTATTATTATTATTATTATTATTATTATTATTATTCACTATAATTTAATTTAATACTGAGAAATCAATACTAAACTTATTATCTAATAACGAAAATCATGATTGGATAACCACGCTGGCATGAATTTTGATTTCTTACACTAAAGAATTCTAAGAGACCCATCTTCTCATCTATTTAAACCATTCCTAAACATTGCTTATGCACAATGCTAAGTCATTTTTCATTTTACAATTCACATCAAAAATAGAGCCATCGATGTTGTCATTCACAAATATTTATGAAGTCGAAGATCGAATTTCAATGGATAAAATGCTATACAATTTCATTGATTTCAGTAAAGTTGGAGAACCAAACAATGATGGGTGCTAATAATTATGAATTATATATTAGTAATCTATAGTTTTTTCACTTCAAGATGTATTTAGATTAAATTTGCAGATGTTAAAGGAATTGTTATTAGTGTGAGGGAAGCTTATTTATATTATATTAAAAGTGACGAGACAATGAAAATCATTTTTAGACAATTTTATCAATCCTAAGTTTTCTTAAATACCATAAAGATATTAACTTAATGATGACTTTTAAGTATCTATTTCTCATAATACTATTAATTAATGTTCTCAGTAAGATCATATATTATAGGCTAAAAATTACACATATCTATAAAATATATCTTCAATTATAATATATTAAACATGAGAATAAAAATATTTTATGGATGATTTTGTCTAAGCTATTTATTGTTCTAATGCTCAAATGTGATTGATTGACACATATAATTATACATACATTTAACCGGTTCACTTAATAAAATTAAATAAAAAATAATTTAATTATTGTTTTAAACATATTTATTTTTATTTTTATTAATTAATAATTAATTAAGACACTTTTGAAATTTATTGTATTTATTAATTTGTTAACTTTGACTTTTCATCTCTCATTTGTTCATACTTCTTTTGTTACAAAAGAAAATATTTTATATTTATTTTTATATATACATATTTTAATAAAAAAACTAATCAATCGAATTTGGGTAGCTTATTCACCAGTTTAATACTCTTATATACTACATATAGTATTAAATCATAGAACACAAAAATATTATATGTATTAGAATATTATATCACGTACAACACACACACCACATAACGAGTAACATTAAAATTGAAAAATATGATTGGCGGAAACACAAAGAAAAGAGAGACTACCCTCATCAATGATACAAGTATCAAAATCGTTCCCTTTTAAATCTATTATTATAGTTCAATATATTTTTGGACCTCATCTTTCGTTTTTATATTATATATATTACAGTTCAGACACGATTAAAGTAGCTCCATGGGGAGATTTGACTGAAAATGAAGGTAATTTTTTTGCAGATAAATTAGATGAAAAACCAATTGCAATATTCACAAATGTAAAGGGTAGCTTATACCAGGGTAAATAACTCAACTAACTATAATAAACTAGATGCAATGAACTAATAATTTTTTTATTATGCAGATGAATTTAGCTTATCACCACAATGATAAGTACTGTGAAAATAAACCCAACCACCATTGACGCAGGGGAGCTACATGAAAGGTAAAATTTAATCACGAATTTAAAAAAAAAACATTTATGTTTTTAATAATTATCTTTCTTAAATTTTATAAAGCAAACTCATGTTCCTAATATTCTCCATCATCAATACCTTTGGACGTGAAAATTTTGGCTTCATCATGTGCCTCCAACAAAGAGAATGAGAGAGACATTGATGTTTAATTTAAAGGAAATAATCGATGGAAAATATTGAAAAAAACTATTTTGTTCATTCAAAGCAAAAATTGTGAAAATTATGAACAAAGAGGAACCATGGTATGAGCACAGCAAGACTTGCAATAGTAGGTATATTCTAGACCATACCTGGTCAATCTTCAAGGAGCTCGGGTTACACAGACCCGAACACATGTAAGAGCAGGAATAAGGTACAGAAAGAGAGCTCAAATAACCACAAGCGAATGATCATCATTGTAGGCCTAATAGGTCTAATCACCATGGAAAATGTTAGGATAGCCTTCATCTGGTAATGCCTATCATTTTATGTCAAAAATCGTCTTCTTTATGTCCAATCGAAGACAGGTATCGTGTTTTATGAGGCTTCTCTAACACACTTCCAAGAGACTTATCCGAGATGCATTCTCCTACACAAAGCTCGAGGTATAAATATCAACATCTACAAAAGAAAGAGGTATTCCTACTCTCCTCTAAGAAAATTATGCTGGAATATTGACTAAATACTAACTTAGGCATCGGTGGCCCTTAGACGAGGTAATCACCCTTTGTTTCTTCGCCTATGGGTTCTTTATTTGTGTTTTGTAGATGAAGAGGTGGCAAGAGATCTATCTAGAGAAGAGACTACTCGAGGATAATAGTTGAAGTTTTCAGTATCAATAGTTGGCGCCGTCTGTGGGGAATGACTATAAAATCATCCATGTCAAAGCATTTGGAACCCTTTCTTCTCCGGCAAGGAGAAAGTGGGTCTAGTTATCTAGGCTGGAAAATTCGAGGACAGGAGGGAGAAAAGTGCCCACAGGTGACACTCTGCCTAAATTCTTTGGTATACCTTTGGCCACCAAGAATTCTACAACGCTATCGCATAAATGAAAGTCACGTGGCACAGATAAACGTGCCTAGCATCATTCTCAATTGAAATATAGACACGTGTATCGTCTCTCCATCATAGTTGAAACACATGCCTGGTTATCCAGCTCTCAGCTCCCACGTCCTACCTCAGAATAAATGGAAGGACGATAGGCCTTGCCAAAATTAGAATAGGCCAAACCTGATTTGGCACCCCGGTTAGAAAATGAGGATGATCAAGACTTTTTACACTGGCTTCTAAGGGAATCAGGTCCTTAACAATGAGGGCATACCAACGTTACACCCCCCCCAACGCCCCCACGTGAAGCAATAAGGCAACAAGGGAAATGACCTAGTGAATGGTCAACTACCCGGAATGCGGTCTAAAGAAGAACTCGGAAGACTAGGGTGGTCGATCTCTCTCCTACCCAAGTAGCCAGAGGGGAAGGACTAGGACAAACTCATGACTGTCCATGAGTAGAATGTGGAGCTCCAGAGGTCCTGCCAATAATGCGAAGACGCATCTTAGAAGGAAAAATGTGCCAAGCTATAGCAAGGGATGGAACAACAGCTCGAGAAATCAGAAGCATGGTCACCTTCAATTCTCTACCTCGATCTTTCTCCCAGAGCGGCAGGAGCGACCTTCTCTTTAAAACAGTTAGACACCAAGGTGTAGCGGATGACAAGGATCGTGTGCTCATCAACAGTTGTCATATTTCCAAGGACCGACTCTTTTACGACATGTGACGGAAGATCAAAATAAAGTGATGACTAGCGCAATGCTCTAGTCCACCAGTCGAGATTAAATAAAAAGTTATGACTGATGCAGTGCTCTAGATCGTCAGTCGAGATTAAACAAAAAAGTGATGACTGCTGCGATGCTCTAACCCGTCAATCGAGATTAAACAAAAAGTGAGGACTCGCGTGGTGCTCTAGCCCACCAATCGCTATTAAAAAATGATGAACGACACGGTGCTCTATTCCTCCAGTTGAGATTAAACAAAAAATGGTGATTGGCGCGGTGCTCTAGCCCGCCAGTCAAGATAAAAAAAGTGATGACTAGAACGGCGCTCTAGCCCGCTAGTCAGGGAAAAAATGATGACTGGTGCGATGCTCTAGCCCGCTAGTCAGGATAAAAAAGTGATGACTAGCATGGTGCACTAGCCTACCAGTCATGATTAAACAAAAAGTGATGACTGACATGGAACTCTAGTCCTCTAGTGTTGGTCGTCACGGCGCGTACACGACGGAAGCGTGTGGCGCCTGGCCATTGAAAAAATTAAACTTTTAATAAAGATCAAATCTTTTCATAAAACAAAACTTGCGTAACGCCGCGATAACCAAATAAAAACTTTTTATTGAAAACTCGTATTCAATCAGTCAGGGTCCATTATATATTTATGTATTAAATCTATAACATACAAAGTTAGGAATCATATACTTCTTGTAGTCTATATCAAGCATCCTTAAAAAACCGATCGATCATCCATACCATAAAACCATTTCAACAATCAGTAGACTCCGAGATCCACACCAAAATCTTCCAAGTCAATCATCAACATACTAGGGCGTGTGTGGGCACGTGGAATATTACAAGATACTTTTTTTATCTCTAGATGTACTCAACATATGTGATTTAAAGATTTTCTGAGAAGAACTTTAGTGACTCGATTCTCTAAAAGAACGTGATGATTATTTTTTAGAGTTTTGATTAACTTTTAATTGTAGAGAAAAATTACTCTGACACTAACTGTATTCTCAATTGAATTTTTTTTATTGATGAACTTATTCATCAACTGAGGTCATTAGAATAATATACGTATCTTTTCTAGATAATGACGTATTAGATATTTAGGGATAATTAAAAATTGATATTTAATTTCAAATTGTCCAATACAGTGGGACTCACTGTATAAATGTTACAGAACTGTAGTGACACACAACACTGCAGTTGGCGTAAACCATCACAGTGCCTCACGGCACTATGTGTTACCCCACACTATAATGTCGTATGGCACTGCAGTGTTACACGCCTACTACTGTAATGCCACGTGACACTACAACAGTCCATGATTATCTATGATTCCCAATTATTGATCGACACATGGCAATTATTACAAATTAAATATTTATTTTAATCAGATAAATATCTAGATATCAATTAATTCAAAATTAACATATCTGATTATCCATATCAACTAAATTATATGTTATTTCATAAATAACAGATTTAGTTGATTCAAATTATTAGCTAATAATAATTTAATTATCCAATTTCATAAATTAGATATTTTGTCTCACTTATCGATATGAGAAAATCATCGATAATTATTTATATATATAATTTATGAAAATAATATTTATATATGTAAATAATTCAATTAATTAATTGCATAAAGGAACTAATATACGATCCGTTGGGAAAGTTTGGATTCTAAATCTTACAATATCATGTTCCCAGTCATCCACATCACTGAATCTCTAAAATAAAAGTCACTAGCCTATTTTACAAACAAACCTTAACGAGCGAATCAAAAGATCATGTAGACATGCATAGGAGTTTATGACTGCTCAAGATTTAAACTGATCTACATATCGTCATCGAACTGATATGTATTAAATTATTATGATAAACGACACGTTGATAAAGATATTAATTCACATCGGTGCAGTCATATATAATCTCATTATATAAAGTACTTTCATTAAGATGTCTATATACATCAATGATCTTGATCTAGATCACATGCATTCACAATGCTTAGTGAACCATATTAGTAACCATTTATTAAAGATTCTATGCTTTAATATGGTGCTGACAATTTTATTCATTATCTATGATCTTAATCCTCTCGTACTAATACAAGGTCATAATCTCATTAATGAATATAAAATTTTTAGATACTTAGATAAATTATTCAACAATAATTCAAAAGAATAATTATAAGAAAAATGTAATCCTCATTAAATTTCATATCAAAATGTCAATACACATGCTTTGAGCGCATAACCCCCAACAATCTCTCACTTGCCCTAAAACAAATGTGGCATTTCTCTTAATCTCATGTTACGCACGTGACCCTCAAATGACTTCGCAGGTAGTGTCTTTGTAAAAGATCAACCATGTTTTGTTCCGACGCTATCTTTATAATAGTCACATCCTCTCGATGCACAATCTCTCTTACAAGATGATATTTCATTTCTATGTGCTTGCCCCCTATGACTCCTTGATTCTTAAAATTCACTACCTCCCCACTATTGTCACAGTACAAGATCAATGGCTCGTCTCTATCTGGAACTACTTCCAGATAAGCATAGAACTTTATGAGCCATACCGCTTCTTCCACAGCTTCACAAGCCGTTATATATTCGACTTCCATAGTGGAATCTGCAATGCTTGATTATTTAATACTTTTCTAGACTACAACTCCTTCACCTAGGATGAATAATGATCCAAACGTTGACTTTTGACTATTTTTGTCTGATTGAAAATCAGAATCAGTATATCTACTAGGGTTCAAGTATCCACATGAATAAACAAGTATATAGTTTCTCGTTCTCCTAAGATACTTGAGAATGTGCTTTACCGCAATCTAATGTTCCAAACCTGAATTTGATTGATAATGAATGATAATTCTCACTACATAATAAATGTCTAGTCTTGTACATAACATGGCATACATAAAACTTCCAATTACTGAAACATAGAGAACCTTTCCCATATCGTATTCCTCCTAAGGTGTCTTAGGACATTGTTCCTTGGAGAGGAAAATTCCATGTCTGGTCGGTAGTTGACCTTTCTTGAAGTTCTCCATAGAGAATCTCTCCAGCACCTTTCATTTAGAATTTCTTAGCTAACCACTTATTTACATTTGACAAAGTTTCTATACCATTCCCGATTAGTAGAATATCGTCAACTCAAAGAACTGAGAAAATCATCATCTTATTTTTAATGTATTTATAAACATAGGCTTCGTCAACATTTTGCTCAAAGCAATAAGATTTTATAATAATCATCAAATGTAAGATTATAAGATCTAGATGCTTGCTTTAATCCGTAAATGGATTTAAGTAACTTGCATAATTTTTTATCTTGCCCCTCTTATATGAACCCTTCTGGTTGCATCATATAGATGTTTTCTTCAAGAGAATCATTCGGAAAAGATGTATTGACGTCCATTTGCCATATCTTATAGTCAAAACTAGCGACTATGGACAAAAGGATGCGAATAGATTTGAGCATGGCCACAGGGGAGAATGTCTTTTCATAATCGACTCTCTCCCTTTGTGTATAGCCCTTTGCTACTAACCGTGTCTTGAAAATCTCTACTTTCCCATCTGCACCTCTTTTCTTCTTGAAGATCCATTACATCCAATGGGCTCAACATCTTCAGGTGGATCTATAAGTTTCTAGACGGAATTGGAATACATCGATCCCATTTCATTGTTCATGACATCTTGCCATTTCTCATTTTAGGATCATCTATTGCTTCTTCCTTATCAGTGTTTGGCACTAGGACATGTACTTCTAGTTCGTAGCGAATTGGTTGTCTCACAACCCTCCCACTACAACGTAGCACCGGGGTTTCCTTTGTAGGAATTATGATTTCTCTGTTTTGTCGTTTATCAAAAGAAATTGAAGATGGTCTAATCTCATCAGTCACTAATTCATCGAGAACTACTTTGCTATGAGGTTTGTAGTTTTGCATATAGTCATGCTCAAGGAATGTTGCGTTTGTCGACACAAACACATTTTGATCATTATGACTATAAAAGTACCCACCTTTAGTCTGTGGAGCATAACCTACGAATATGAATACTTCAGACCTTGAGTTTAACTTTCCAGTCTTGGGTCTAAGAACGTGAGCTGGACACCCCCATATACGGAAATGACGTAAACTAAGTTTGGAGTTATATAGCCATGTGTAAAATGTATGTAGTCGTGTGTGATGCATATCCTCAAAATGTAAGTAACAGTGATAAGTAGCTTGACATCGACCTAACCATATTTAATAAGCTTCAGTTTCTTCTTTATGCAACACCATTTTGTTGTGGTGTTCCAGGTGCTGTGAGTTGGGATTGGATTCCACACTCCAACAAATAATCATTGAATTCTAAATTCAAGTATTCACTACCTCGATCGGATTGAAGGGTTTTCAATGATTTACATAATTACTTTTTAGCTTCAGCCTTGAAGTCTTTAAACTTTCTAAAAGTTTAAGACTTTCTTCTATGCGTTAGGTAACTATAATCATATCTTGAGTAGTCGTCAATGTAAGTGGCAAAATACTCATACCACCTCTAGCTTGTACATTGATCGGTCCATAAACATCACTATATACTAGCTCAAGTGGTTCTTTGGCTCTTTGACCCTTTCATGTGAAAGGTCTCTTGATCATTTTACCATCTAGATAGGATTCACAAACAGGAAGAGTTTCAACTTTTATCTCTCTCAAAGCATCATGCTTTGTTAACCTGTTTAACCTATCTAGATCAATATGTCCAAACCTAAGATGCCAAAGATATGTGTTCTCATCATCATTAGAAACTCTTTGTCATTTGTTACTTTTAGGTTTTGCTACTTTAAATAATTCAGAATTATTTAATGGGCGTTTAGTTGGTTTAAGCATATGCAGTCCGTTTATAAATTTAGCATGACAAATATTGAATCCATTCTTATAAATAATAATCTCTTTATTAATAAAAGAAACTTCTAATAACTATTCGTGCAAAAAAGAAAGAGAAATCAAATTTCTCGAAAAGCGATGAACATAATAAACATTCTTTAAAATCAAATAATTATATATAAAAAGTAAACGGATTGTCCCTAATGCTTTACTGACACGAGCGCATCACTGCCAACTCTCAAAATGACCTTGCCTTCAGTCAACTCTCTTGACGAATCAAGCATCTGTAAAGAAGAACATACATGGTTAGTGGCTCATGAATCAAGTACCCACGATGATAAATCATATTCCACTAAGCAAGCATCAAGTATAAGTAAATCATATTTACTTTTCTTTTTCAACTCGGAGAGATACTTGTTACAGTTTCTCTTCCAATGACATCCAACCCCCACAGTAGAAACATTTTCCCTTGGCCTTGCTATCTTTCTTGTTCTTCTTGATTTTTAACGATGTCACGGCTTTCTTCCCTTTCATGTTATTACCTTATCTTTACTATTGTCCTTCTTCCTTTTCTTGTTCTTAATGATATTGGAAGAATGTTTTTGCTCAACAACATTTCTCTCGCCCTCTTTGTTCATTCTAAGATTGAGTGATTCAAAAGTCTGCAGTTCAGTCAACAACCGGGTCATGTTGAATTGTAATTTGTTCATAACATAGTTGGTCATGAACGTAGAAAAAGATGGTGTGAGAGACTCAAGTATAATGTTAACTTGAGTCTGCTCATCAATGGTCGCCCCATGTACTTCTGCCTCGTGCACTACGTTGATCATGTTCAAAACATGTTCTCGCACAAAAATACCCTTTTCTCATCTTAGTCGTCATATAGCTCCTAGTGGCCTCATGACGACTTTGATCAGACTGTTGCCCAAACATCACCTATAGAGATTCCATAATCTCATAAGCAGTCTCCATGCTATCATGCTTGGTTCCTAGAACATCATCATTCATGCTCACTAGCATGTAGCACTATGCCTTTTTGTTTGATATGATCCAAGCATCATATTTGTCCCTAACATTCTTAGATATTAGCAGCAGGCTCCTCAGGACATTCCTCATTAAGAACGAACTTATGGTTCTCACAAATCAGCATTAAATTCATATTTGATTTCCAACGTACGAAATTATCACCATTCAATATCTCAAGAGTGAGTAAAGCAGTAACAGAGTTGCCCATAGTAGACATAATAATGATAACTGAAATTTAAAACATACAAGATTCAATATAATTGATAAACATGTAGAATTCGAAAAGTAAACGTGATGCATGAATGTAACATAATAAACATATAAATTTAACAATTACTAATCACGTTAAAACAATCCCACTATTAATATGCTGCCTTAGGGTCAGTCAAATTAATCTTAGACTGTCGATGAGTCATTATCATCCTTATTAATTAAAAATTAAAATATCTCATATTTTCTCTTTTAACAATAAGGTATCGCTTGTTCGGTCAAGTCACAACTATCTACATGAAACCTTAATTGTGATGTTGTGAGTGTAACCCATCATATCAGATTCCATGACTTCATTAGAATATGTCGTCTTAGGGTCGGTCAAAACTAAACTATATCACTTCCTCCTATCTTCTTAGGAAGTCCAACGTATGGGTACAGCTCGAGTAAGGAGATGAAAACAAAGCCGTCTCCAAGCCCTTACTGCACCTCACGGTGTTGTACTAATGATGGAGACCATATGTTACATTGACATGTCAACCTTCTCTCACTCACTATATTAGGATTATGTGTTTCCATTTTAACTAATTAATTAATTTTAAATTAATCATTGGTTAAAATAATAATCCTATGAATATTTAATAATCAACTATGTCAATCTCATTAGTCTAAGTTCATTTAACCTTTTAAAACGCCTAAATCATAATTATGTGAACTTAGATTAACTAATTAACTATATTCATCAAACTTTAATGAAACTATTTTACTAAAGTCGGTTATCCTAAAGGTTAACTAATTAAAACCTAACAGTTTACATGTAATTTATTTCATAAAACAATACATATAAACAAATTAGGATAATCCTAATAAATTATATTTCTACTGATGAGATGCATGATCAAATGAAACAGTATGAGATTTTCATGTATGACATGTGATCGACTAATGCATGGACATGTTATCAAATGAAACAGTATGAGATTTTCATGTATGGCATGTAATCGACTAATGTATGAACATGTTATCAATAACATTTAAACAATTATTTAACATTTAATAAATTAATAATGGATCGAGTTACTATTTGATATTTCTAAAATACAACTCTTGAAATAAAAAAATAAAATTATAAAGCGGACTTCAAGAATACATATTACTTAAATATTGCATTCTCCTCCTGATGTCCATCTTCATAATCTTCAATCTTTGAACAAGATCTTATTTAATTAGGAAAAACTATTTTTCTCAATTAAAATTAATTTCTTTAATTATCCTTTTAAAATAGTTAACTTTGTCTTAGTCAAATAAACATTTTATTTGATTTGGTCAAACTTGGGTCAAATCCACTTAACTTATTAATTTCTAATTTTCGTAGAATTAAAAATTAATTATTAATTTTAAAGTTACATTAATTTCAAAATTTAAAAAGGATAATTGATAGTTTATCATAAAACTCTACAGTGATAGGGCTGGTTGGTATCAGGGTTTCTGCGAAACTTCTCCAAATGTGACGACAGTTGCCACCAACGATAGAACTCTCCCACCCCTACCCATCACCGCCCAAGTAGATTTTTCCGGCGACGTCGCCGGAGAAGTAATTTCCGGTGACATTGCCGGTAATCATTAATCGGTCACGCCAGCATTGGAAATCCAATTTTCGGTGCCGCGTTGGAATTCTAAAAGAATTCATATTTATTTTCTTTTTCATCTGTCGTTTATCTCGTGCATTCTTCGTCTTCTTGCGATCAGAATAATTACAATATATATTCAAAATAAAATTATAAAATATTTCTACGCCCCAAAACGACTTACACAAGATCTAAGAAAAATATAAAAGAATAAAGTCTAACCCAATAATTAGCATATAATTAACGATATATTATTTTCCATACATTCAAAAAACATAACCATCCATTCCTTCATACATATCTCATATTTTATGAATAATGCAAAAAAAACCCTATAAAGCATTTAACATATAAATATATAAAGACCGTTCTGATACCACTTCTTGGTCGTCGCGGTGCGTGCACGGCGGAAACGTGTGGCGCGTGGCCATTTAAAAAAATTAAACTTTTAATAAAGATCAATTCTTTTAATAAAATAAAACTTGCACAAATGCCACAATAACCAAATAATTTTTTTTAATAAAAACTCTTTTTCAATCAGTCAGGATCTATTATATATTTATACATTAAATTTACAACATACAAGGTTAGAAATCATATACCTCTTGTAGTCTATATCATGCATCCTTGCAAAATCGATCGATCTTTCATTCAACGAAATCGTTCCAACGATTAATAGACTCCGAGATCCACACCAAGATCTTCCAAATCAATCCACAGTGCACTAGGACGTGTATGGGCACTTAGAATATTACAAGATACTTTCTTTGTCTCTAGATGTACTCAACACATGAGATCTGAAAATTTTCTGAGAAGGACTTTAGTGAGACGATTCTATAAACGAACGTGATGATTATTCTTTTAGAGATTTGAATACCTTTTAATTGCAGAGAAAAATTACTCTAACACTAACTGTGTTCTCAATTCGATTTTTTTATTGATGAATTAATGAACTTATTCATAAATTGAGACCATTAGAATAATATATGTATCTTTTCTAGATAATGGCGTATCAGATATTTAGGGATAACTAAAAATTAATATTTAATTTCAAATTGCGTAATATAGTGAGACCCACTGTATAATGGTGCAGAACTGAGCACCACACAGCACTGCGGTTGGCGTAAACCATCATAATGCCTCACGGCACTGTGTGTTAGGCCACACTGCAATGCCGTGTGGCACTACAGTGTTACACGCATACTGTTGTAGTGCCACGTGACACTACAACAGTCCATGATGATCTATGATTCTCAATCATTGATCGACACATGACAATTTCTGTAAATTAAATAATTATTTTAATCCGATAAATATCTAGATATCAATTAATTCAAAATTAACATATCTGATTATTCTTATCAACTAAATTATCTGTTATTTCACAAATAACATATTTAGTTGATTCAAATTATTATATAATTGTAATTTAATTATCTAATTTCATAAATTAGATATTCTGTCTCACTTATTGATAATTGGAAAAATAAACGATAATTATTTATATATAATTTTCTAAAATTATATTTATATATATAAATAATTCAATTAATTTATTCTTAATTAATTAATCACACATAATTATCTCATAATTATGTACTTACCCAAGAATAAAAATTTCATTACAAGTCAGTCATTTTCTCATGTCCTTAAATATTCACACCCTATACTGCATAGTATAGAGGTGACTTGGGGACCATGGACCTATAATCCTAAGTTTTAATAAACTAGATTATTAATTAAACCTTTTAATCAAATAATCTTATTTATTAATTCTATTATTACTCCACTATAAATATGGAATTGAACTTGTATTTAAAGAGTATTTTTATGTAGTCCACTAATATAATCATTTCAAGTAGTTTTGTCCACCAATTATTGGTTCATGAATTAGAGCTGGATAAAATTACCGTTTTACCACTCTAAATACCTCTTGACCCTTAAGTATCATTACTCCAATAGTTAATGATTAATATATAATCTTATTATAAATTTGAGCTCAATAATCATTCAGCTCAAAAATTAACACTTAAGGGAACCAATATACGATCCGTTAGGGAAGTCCAGATTCCAAATCTTGCAAGATCATGTTCCCAGCCATCAACATCACTGAATCTTCAAAATAAAAGTCACTTGCTTGTTTTACAAACAAGTCTTAACAAGTGAATCAAAAGATCTAGTAGACATGCATATAAGTTCATGACTACTCAATGTTCAGACTGATCTACATATGATCATTGAATTGATGTGTATTAAATCTTTATAATAAACGACACTTTGATAAATATATTAATTCACATCAGTCCAGTTATATATAATCTCATTATATAAAGTACATTCACTGAGATGTTTATATATATCAATGATCCTGATCTAGATCACACGCATTCATAATGCTTAGTGAATTGTACTAGCAACCATTCATTAAAGATTTCATACTTTAATATGTTGCTGATAATTTTATTCATTATCTATGATCTTAATCCTCTCGTACTAATATAATATCATAGCTCATTAATAAATATAGAATTTTCAGATATTTATATAAATTGTTCAACAATAATTTAAAAGAACAAATATAAGAAAAATGTAATTCTCATTAAATTTCATATCAAAATGTCAATACACATGCCTTGATGACATAACCGCATCAAAAAGTGATGACTGATATGAAACTCTAGTCCTCGAGTTAGGATCAAAGCAAAAGTGATGTCTTCACTTCAGCTCGCAGACAGATCAATGATTTAGCTAGAGTAGGTATGCCCAACTACATATCAAGATAAAGTGATTGATGTCGAGCACCTCAACTCGCAAATGTGATCAAAGGTCTAACTAGAGGAGGCACGCCTGACTAGACATCAAGGTAAAATGATATCTATCGAGAACCTCAGCTCGTAGATAGGATCAATGGTCTAGCAAGAGAGGGCACGCTTAGCTAGACATGAAGATAAAGTGATGTTTGTCGTGCACCTCAGCTCGCAGACGAGATCAATGGTCTGGCAAGAGCATGCACGCTTGACTAGACATCACAGTAAAGTGATGTCTTTCGTGCACCTCAGCTCGCAGATGGGATCAAGGGTCTAGCCAGAGTAGGTACGCCTGACTAAAGTTCAAGTTAAATTGATGTCTACAAAGCACCTCATCTCGTAGACGGGATCAAGTGTCTAGCTAGAGCATGCACACCTAACTAATCAGTGACGTCTACTAAACACCTCAACTCGCAGATGAGATCAAGGGTCCAGCAAGAGCAGGCACGCCTGGCTAGACGTTAAGATAAGACGATGTTCGTGAGCCCTCACACTCGCCGACGAGATTCAAAGATCTAACTAGAACAGGAAAGTCTGGCTAGATATCAAGGTAAAGTGATGTCTGTGTACCCTCATGCTCGTAGACATGATTCAAGAATTTAGCCAGAATAGGAAATCCTGGCAAGATATCAAGGTAAAGTGATGCCGACGAGCACTGATGCTCACAGCCAGGATTCGTGGGTCCATCTAGAGCAGACATGCCTGGCCAGACTTCAAGGAAAGATGCCCGCCGAGCACTCATGCTCGCGGACATGATTTAAGGAAAAGCCTCAGCCAAGGCAATCTCGACACTAGAGACAAGGATATCTACCGAGCACTATAGCTCGAAGGATAAGGATAAGGCCTTCTAATGAGCGCTTCAGCTCAAGGATTCAGCCAGAGCAAGAATGCCTGGATATGTGATAAAGGAAAAAGCTCAACTAAGAGGGAGTATGCTCGACTAAATGTTTAAAGAGAAACGACAACTATGGAAAGGAATACTAGGAGAATCTCAAGAGGAGTCCCCCAAAACGGAAGAGGCCCCAAAGGGATTGGGGGCAAGAATAAGGGTTAACAATGTTTTGAAACAAGGAAGATAAGAATAAAGGAAATGAGAAGGAAACCGCCTATTTATAGGCCTGGAAAGGGAAAACTGTCCACTAATGAGCATTAAAGAGAGCCATGATGATGACCGTTGAGACTGTCCTACGTCCCAATAAACAACCATTCCGTGAATCAATGAGAAAATCTCGGAAGACAAAACAATGTTCAAACAACCTCAGGGATGAAACGGCGCGTTAGAAATGAAGTGACACATCATCAAGTCACGCTTCATCATTAACGACCCTCACTCTCCTTTTCATGCACCTACGCACCATTAATGCCTCCACTCCTAAAGAGACTAATGGCTTTAAATCACGAAAAAGGTGCAACGACGCACACGCAAAGAACGAATCGTGACTAGAACAATTAGCTCGGACGCAATGCTCTATCTCACCATGTCTTCTCTCATGGGAAATTATATGTTGCACTGTCAAGATTCATTTCAATGTCTACCACAAAATTATTGATAAAATCAGAAATCCTGACAAAACAACAATGTATACAATGAACATTGTATATAATGAGCTACTTCAACAACCAACGTATGATTTAATCAATCATATCATATGGATTTATATGCATAAAATGTAATTTGTTAACTTCCATTTTTCTTCTTAAAATTGTAGTAGTCAAGACATCTATTGAATGTGATTTGCCTACGACGTCTTGTCATGGGAAAGAAAGGGCCAGAATATTGACATCAAAGACCCTTAATCGTCGAGAGGTATTAAAAATATACATGAAAAATATAATAATAACTTTTAAATTTTTTTATGACAAGTCAACTATCAATAATGTCGCTCACAACAAGTTCAAACCTCACAGAGCGTTGGGCACAAAATTTATTCAAAATGAGAGGGAGAAATCTTAGTGTTACTTATAACAACTTATGTAATTGGTAATAGATGTTAGGGTCAAATAAAAAACAAATGATATATTGAAATTTCTTTTGATACCTCATTGCTCACACCTGCACATATCACGTTGTTGTCACCAGGAGCGCCAGTGCTCCCTTACCGTAAGTTCATTTTTCCCCATATGCTCTGTTCATGAGACCATGTATGTATTAAAGTAAACCGTATATAACCATGATTATAAACTCTATTAATCATGATCTTGTTGCTAGCCTAAGGCACTCAATATGTATCTGTTATGGTTGAGGAAGTACTCACTGTACTACAGTAAGGTCAGGAAACAATCAATGAACACTGAGTGGGACGTCACCCAAGTCGCGTCTGGGCAGGTCGAGCAGAGATTGCATTAAGACCGTTGACCCCTGTAAAATGTTGACAGACGTGCTCAGTGTAAGTTATTTTGTTATATTATCTCGCTGAACCTACAGTGTTTTGCCTCCTCACATGGTGGGTGCGTGTTTAGAATAATTACATGCTTAAGTATATTAAGATGTTTAAAATGCTGGTCTATGGATGATGAGAAAATTAAGATATCATCAATATAACAGATAATGAATTCAATGTAAGCATTAAAAATATCATTCATAATATGCTGGAATTCAGATGGACCATTTTTAACACCAAATGGCAAAACATTCCATTCAAAATGGCCAAAAGGTATAGTAAAGGCAGTTTTATACCTGTCAGCTTCAGCTATTTGGATTTGCCAGAATCCAGATTTCAGATCAAATTTTGAAAAGATCACAACATCATAAAGTCTATCAAGTAGATCTTTTTTATTCGGAATTGGATATCTAATCCATTGTAATGCATCATTTAATGGTTTATAATTGATCACTAATCTAGGTGATCCTCTTTCTATCTCAGCATTTTTGTTTACATAAAAACCAGTACAATTCCAAGGAGATTTACTGGGTCTAATTAATTTCTTTGTTAACAAAGATTCAATGTCAGTTTTACAGAGTTCTAAATATTCCTTTTTCATTTGGCTAGGTCTGGATTTGGTGGGAATATTCTTCTCATTGAAGTCAGGCTGATATGGCAAAGAGATGATGTGTTTCTTTCTATCCCAAAAAGCATTTGGGATATCACTATAAGTTTCAGATTGGAATTCATGAAGAACCGTATGAATTCTCTTTTGTATTGCTGGTTGTTGAATACGTTGGTCAACGGTTAAGAAGTGTATTTCTTTTTGTAATAAATTAATCTGATTGGTCTTATTATCAATCAGATGTCTGATGATATCTACTTCCTTTGTATACGGTTTGGTAATGAATTCAAAGGACATGTCAACTGTATCAACAACTGTATGGATACCAGAGGTATCAATTCTGGTAATAGGCATAATAGAATTGAGAAAAGGATTGCCTAATATAATACTTTGTGTCATATTTTTTATGAGCACAAATGAGGCAGGTCTGCAAACTCCCTGTTTGTAGATAAGTGCTTCTGGTATTTTGTATTGAATTCTCATAGAATTCTCACTGGCGCTTGTGAGAGATTGAGTGGTTGTATGAAAATATTTTAAAGGGATTAAACCTTCATGAATACAGTTCATATCTGCACCACTATGTACTAAGACAACGGCGTCAGTAATGAGGAAATCAGGTTTGATTACCAAGGTAATCTTTGTATACCATTTCTGAAAAGTTACCTGGTTAAGAAGGAAGAGATACGGATTATTTTCTTTTGTCTGATCTGGTGAGATCTGACAAGTCTGATCTGAGAAAGTCAAAGTTTGACTTTGACGTTGACCTGGCTGATCTGGTGAAGTCCAAGGTTGACCTTGACTTTGACCTGGCTGATCTGGTGAAGTCAGATCTGGTGAAGGCAGATCTGGGAAGACTACATGGGCTTTTCCTTTGACTGTAGACTGTTTGAAGAGATTTAACTCTTGAGAAAAGATTTGATGTGCAATTTTTAACTGCTGAATGTCAGATTTAATAATATTAATTTCCATTTTCAGATCAGAAATGGTTAGGGTTTATGAGGTATATACTCATGTTGAATTCGGTTTAATAATTCTTTCATACTGTAATTTTCTACAGGTTTGATCTCAGGAGTGGAATATTCCTTGTAGCAAGTTTCTAGAAACTTGAGTTTCATTTCCGGATCAGTAATTTGATCAGCTGTGGCAAGAAGAGATCGTTGAGTGTCAGTTAAAACATTTAGACCTGGACCTTTCAGATCTAAACTTTCTTCTAACTATTCCAAAAGACCTACGACCCGTACGGCATTAACTGGACCAAGTAGGTATTATTATCCCAGACCTACTCCCCAGGATATCTTATATGAAGAAGACTTTCTTCATTCTCAGAAATCTTACCATGGGAAAACCATCTACGAATGGAATATAGATGGTAAGACTGAATATCATGTCTTTGAGACCATTCATCAAATGATCATGTACTCTTCTGTATGTAAACAGAATGAGAATACGGATCACCAGATTTGCAGATTCCTGGTCAATGGTTTCACAGGAATACTGAAAGGCTGGTGGGACAACTGTCTCACTGAAAGTCAACGCCAAGAAATCTTAGACTCTTTCAAAATACATATTGACCCAATTACTGGTACTCACACCAGAACTGAAGATGCCTGTTATACCCTGGCCCAATCCATTATTCATCATTTCCTTGGCCCAGGAATTGTCAATACGGATAGACACAGAGAACTTCTTCAAAATCTGAGATGCCCTTCTCTGACTCACTTTAGATGGTATAAAGATGTCTTTCTTATGAAAGTCATGCAGAGAAGTGATGCAAACAATGAACATTGGAAGGCAAAGTTCATTGATGGTCTCCCAAGTCTTTTTGCTGAAAGAGTAAGAAGAAAACTCCGAGATAAGCATGATCAAATGGATATCCCTTATGATCAATATACTTATGGACATCTCATTGCCCTAGTAATAGAAGAAGGACTAGGATTATGCAATGATATGAAACTTCAACATATGATGAAGAATCAAAATCTTGATAACAGAAAATAATTAGGTGAATTTTGTGATCAATTTGCCTATGATACTAAAATTCATTATCCAACCACTTCTTCTTCCAAACATCCTAAAATTTCCTCAAAGAATCCTAAACCGCATAAAAAATATTTCTCCAAAAAGAAATTCAGACATAAAGAACCTAAATATAGATCTCAACCATATCAAAAATTTCATAACAGCAAAGTCAAAGCCATCTGTTATAAGTGTGGATTAACTGGACATTTTGCCAACAAATGCCGTTCTAAATTCAAAAAAAAACTTCATGAGTTAACTCTCGATGAAGAAACCCAACAAAAGATTCTGAACTGCCTCTCTGATGACAGTTCTACAACCAACTCAGATGATGACGTTGCTTATATTTCTGCTTCTGAATCTGATTCTTCTGTCATATCTGACCAACCTGATCAACCTTGCTGCAGCTCTAAGAACTGCAATGCCATAACAGAAACCAATTATTGGAAGGCAATAGTTGAGATGAACGGTTTAGATCTGAAAGGTCCAGGTCTAAATGTTTTAACTGACACTCAACGATCTCTTCTTGACACAGCTGATCAAATTACTGATCCGGAAATGAAACTCAAGTTTCTAGAAACTTGCTACAAGGAATATTCCACTCCTGAGATCAAACCTGTAGAAAATTACAGTATGAAAGAATTATTAAACCGAATTCAACATGAGTATATACCTCATAAACCCTAACCATTTCTGATCTGAAAATGGAAATTAATATTATTAAATCTGACATTCAGCAGTTAAAAACTGCACATCAAATCTTTTCTCAAGAGTTAAATCTCTTCAAACAGTCTACAGTCAAAGGAAAATCCCATGTAGTCTTCCCAGATCTGCCTTCACCAGATCTGACTTCACCAGATCAGCCAGGTCAAAGTCAAGGTCAACCTTGGACTTCACCAGATCAGCCAGGTCAACGTCAAAGTCAAACTTTGACTTTCTCAGATCAGACTTGTCAGATCTCACCAGATCAGACAAAAGAAAATAATCCGTATCTCTTCCTTCTTAACCAGGTAACTTTTCAGAAATGGTATACAAAGATTACCTTGGTAATCAAACCTGATTTCCTCATTACTGACGCCGTTGTCTTAGTACATAGTGGTGCAGATATGAACTGTATTCATGAAGGTTTAATCCCTTTAAAATATTTTCATACCACCACTCAATCTCTCATAAGCGCCAGTGAAAATTCTATGAGAATTCAATACAAAATACCAGAAGCATTTATCTACAAATAGGGAGTTTGTAGACCTGCCTCATTTGTGCTCATAAAGAATATGACACAAAGTATTATATTAGGCAATCCTTTTCTCAATTCTATTATGCCTATTACCAGAATTGATACCTCTGGTATCCATACAGTTGTTGATACAGTTGACATGTCCTTTGATTTCATTACCAAACCATATACAAAGGAAGTAGATATCATCAGATATCTGATTAATAATAAGACCAATCAGATTAATTTATTACAAAAAGAAATACACTTCTTAACCGTTGACCAACGTATTCAACAACCAACAATACAAAAGAGAATTCATACTGTTCTTCATGAATTTCAATCTGAAACTTGTAGTGATATCCCAAATGCTTTTTGGGATAGAAAGAAACACATCATCTCTTTGCCATATCAGCCTGACTTCAATGAGAAGAATATTCCTACCAAATCCAGACCTAGCCAAATGAAAAAGGAATATTTAGAACTCTGTAAAACTGACATTGAATCTTTGTTAACAAAGAAATTAATTAGACCCAGTAAATCTCCTTGGAATTGTACTGGTTTTTATGTAAACAAAAATACTGAGATAGAAAGAGGATCACCTAGATTAGTGATCAATTATAAACCATTAAATGATGCATTACAATGGATTAGATATCCAATTCCGAATAAAAAATATCTACTAGATAGACTTTATGATGCTGTGATCTTTTCAAAATTTGATCTGAAATCTGGATTCTGGCAAATCCAAATAGCTGAAGCTGACAGGTATAAAACTGCCTTTACTGTACCTTTTGGCCATTTTGAATGGAATGTTTTACCATTTGGTGTTAAAAATGGTCCATCTGAATTCCTGCATATTATGAATGATATTTTTAATGCTTACACTGAATTCATTATCTGTTATATTGATGATGTCTTAATTTTCTCATCATCCATAGACCAGCATTTTAAACATCTTAATATACTTAAGCATGTAATTATTCGAAATGGTTTAGTATTATCTGCCCTAAAATGAAATTATTTCAAACAACTGTTAGATTCTTAGGCCATAACATATCTAATGGCACTATTATTCCTATTAACCGTAGTATAGATTTTACATCTAAGTTTCCAGATGAAATAAAAGACAAAACCCAATTACAACGCTTTTTAGGAAGTTTAAATTACATCCGAGACTTTTATCCCCAATTAGCTCAGGATACAGCTCTGTTAACTCAGAGGCTTCAAAAGAAACCGATACCTTGGACATCAGATCTTACCTTAGCTGTTAAGAATATTAAAACTAAAATTCAACAATTACATTGTTTAGCTTTACCACATCCGTTATGGAATAAAATTGTAGAAACTGATGCCTCTAACTTAGGTTATGGAGGTATTCTGAAACAGTTAAATCCTGAAACTCATAAAGAAGAATTATTAAGATTCACCTCTGGTACCTGGAAAGGACCAGCAAAGAATTATCCAACAATTAAACAAGAATGTTTAACGATTGTGAAATGTGTCTTAAAATTTCAAGATGATCTTTTAAATCAACATTTCCTTATCCGTGTTGATTGCTCTGCTGCAAAACAGATTTTCAAAAAAGATGTTCAAAATCTTGTATCAAAACAAATATTTGCATCATGGCAAAGTATTTTATCTATCTTTGACTTTGATATTGAATATATTAAAGGTGAACAGAATTCTCTTCCTGATTTTCTAACCCGTGAATATTTAAAGGAAAAATTCAATCATGAGTAACCGAGGAAGAGGCCGTAGCTCTCGTGGGCGCGGACGTGACAGAATCAATCTGCAAGATCCGAATGATGGGATTTTCTGGCCTTCAGAATTCCCCAGTGTTCAAGAGGCTACTCGTAAGAGTACAAAAGAAGTCCTCTTGACACCTGAACAGTATATACTTAACAGAATTACTGAGGAACTAATCCTCATTATCGAACCGAATGATGAGAAATGGATGGAAGATCCATGGGAGATAAAAAATCGTTATCTCTCCACACAACAGTATCCAACCAGGTTTGAACACTATAGATATATATAAGGCTATAGTAGTTCAATCTGGAAGCATGGAAATTAGACATACTTTTCATGACTCAACCGAAATACCAGCCCAATTACTTTTAGTAAGGCTGTCATCCGCAATTTTATTTCCATTAATCAATGGGGTTTACATCCTCATACTACCAAAACAATGGAAATACACAAGAAAACAATTAAATACAGTTATTGGGATTATATTGAATCCTTTACCAATACATTTTATTATCAAAACCCGATAAGAAACCATACATGGTTTATCCGTATTTGTCCTGAAGTATTAGACACAGGATTACCAAACTGGTTCCTCCTTTGGTGGGATAAATTTGGTATTACCTTTGAGACTATACCAGAAATTTTAAAAGCTGAATTTAAAGAGTGGCATTCCCAATATGCCCTTTTCCAGAAAAATAGTACTATCTCCAAAAGCCTGGATATATTTTATCATCCGATTTAACATCCCATGGATATGGAAATGGGATCTGAAATGTGAATACCATAATTGTATACCTTTCTTAAAACGTATCTTTTGGACTAAATGGCGGGACAAAGGTATGAATCCCCACATACCAGAATTAATTAAACTCATCAAGACCCATGCCCAAGCATGTTATGAATCCATTCCTAAACCTGTACCAGAACCAACGAGCAACCCTTTCCTAAATGCTCAAAACCTGCTTAAACAACAACTTCCTCACATTAGTGAACAAGAATTAGCTGTTAAAACCATGGCCTTTGTCAAAAACCAATTCCTTCATGTTTTTGGTTCTGACACAACCTCTATGGCCACGACCAGTACCAATCCAAGTCCACCAAGACCATTATCCATATCACCTCCTCCTGCCATCACTGATCTCAGTCTGGACATCAGTCAACATAATGCTTTCAGCATCCTTGCTGGCGAGAGCCAAGACCCTAAGGATGACATACCAGACTTGACACCAGACCTGACAACTACAAAGGACCCACCAGAGCCTACAATTGTTGACTTCTGGGATTCCTTAGCCGCAATCATTTCTGACCAGCTCGAAAATGACAAAGACCAGAAAGGGAAAGGCAAACTCCACTAAGCCTATCTGATGAGCTGTCCTACATACAACAGTAACAGACAAATGGTTCTACAGTAACTCTCTTAGCTGTCCGACACGAACAGTAGCAGACAAAGGATTCTACAGTAATTCTCTCACATCCGAACACGTGGACGATGCTTAGCACGCCACTCTATGTTATGTAATTATGAAAGCATAGACTACTGTTGTATAGTTACTTTTAGCTTAAGTTAAGTTACTTTTTATCTACAAGTGTACCCTAGTTAACCTACTTTTGTATTTTATAAAAGGGATCTCTCACCCTTGTTGAGAGAACGAAGCTTTTCTTTAATGTGAAATAGAATGCTCATGTGCTGAGCTCCTAAGTTTGCCTTACCCTCTCTCTCTCTCACTCCTCTCCTATTTCTGATCTGCTCACACCTGCACATATCACTTTGTTGTCACCGGGAGCGCCAGTGCTCCTTTACCGTAAGTTCTTCCTTCCCCATATCATCTGTTCATGAGACCATGTATGTCTTAATGTAAACCGTATATAACCATGACTATATATATATCACACAGTTACTATAAAACATGTAGTGTTTACAACTACCAAGAATTCGCAGAAGTGACGTTGAAATTACAGAACAAATATTCAACATAATCAAAAGCAACGAAAGACACTGAGCGGAGGGAGCTGATGGTAGCAGGAAAGGAAGATCTGTAGAGAGAAGCACATGAAGAAGCATTGCTGCTTATCCCATGAGTTTCTAAGAACAGCTTCCAATAACCCCAACAAAACCGCCGTCATACATGCCTCTGGTGGCGCCGAACTCTTCAGAGAGTTTCACCGCTGCAGCGGCACCCTTCATGATGCTGCTGATTCTTTCTTCAGGGAATGTGCGGTTTCTTTGTCCCCTCGTATGTACCAAAACGATCAGTGCTTCACTTACTCAAGCTTGTTGGCCTTCGTTGATTCCCTCAGCTCCCGCCTCTTTTCTATCCTCCGTGGTGCTGACGACCCTCACTTGATCAGACCTACAACCCCTCGTCAAGGTTGGTTTGTTTGTTTTTTCGAAGTGCCTGCTTTATGTTTGAGCTGATGCCTTTGTGAAAAAATCAACTTTCAAGCTTCTAAACTTGAAATCTCCGTTACAGAACAATGCTATCAATTATTGCATTGCTTACCAAATTTGTTAGAGTTGTGAAGTTTTCTGCAAAAACTGAACTGATTTGGGTGAACAGTTATAATTATAATTTTCTCCCGATGACTGAAGAAGTGTCATAGTCATATTGCTTGCTAGCGGCTTTCATATTAATAAGTAGTTCTGACTTTTGAATCATCATCATGGTGTTGAAGTCTCAGAATTTCACGCGGATTTAAATCATCTTTGGTTCTCAAATTGCTTTCGGCCTTGAATTATTCTAGAAAATTAATTGTTTACAGTGCAATGAAATTATTGATATGCAGCCAATAGTATATACAGCGAGTCAGCTACGCCTGTTCAAAAGCATGCAAGTAGGGCCGATCATTTGGACGAACAAACTACCTATACGCCAAAGATATTGGGAGTATATATGTCACCTTCTGTAGAATACATTATAGCTGTTCTTTCTATACTGAGGTGTGGGGAGGCTTTCATGCCATTGGATCTTTCATGGCCAAAAGATAGAATATTGTCATTTTTATCTTCTTCAAATATTGAACTTATTATCTGCTCTGGATCTGCATTCTGTGAGAATAACAGTAACCCCTTTGATGGATCACATTGGCTTTTACGTGGCAGTGGTTGTTCTGCTTTATGCTTTTCTATTAAAGACTGTCCTCAAGAGCGTGTTAGTTCAAGCAATTTAGTTTTTCCTTGTGACAATGGAAAAGAAAGAATGTTCTGCTATCTCATGTATACGTCTGGGTCCACTGGAAAGCCTAAAGGCATATGTGGCACTGAACAAGGTACAGCTTTTATACTAATTTGCTTTGACTATCACAACATTTTTATTGGACTAAAAGTTCAAACTTTCGCCCATGCAATTTTATCATTTACCATTTTCGTGACTATATTGGATGCCATATTGTTTAGTTGTATATTCAATTATTTCCTTTCTCAGTTTTCTTTTTGACGAACTCTGCATTTTTACAGACCTATATTGCAATGTACCTTTTTTTTGAATGATTCCAAATATTGTGGATGAGCTAATAAATTGAAGGTACACTTTTATTCGCCATGGTTGGTTCTTATGATTGGACTTTTTGGTCAAAGAAATATTAAAGAGGTTGGTATTTTATGTAACGATACCAATGTAAATGCTATTATTCAGAGGAAGAGTAGTTGACGGTGAACACCAATGATAAAAGAATTCTTAGCTATTCATCAATCTATGTCATGTCTACTATTATTGTACAAATGCTTGGCATTTGCTATACCCAGCATGCCATATCGCATTGGACTGATACTTTTTGCAAATTCCCTGTTATGTTCTTGCTAGCGCAACAAATTAAGTTTCAATGTTGAATAGCCTTAAGTTCTGCTAATTTCTGAACTAACTGTTGTAATCTAGAGACTAGGTTTCTGTGTCTAGTCTTTTGTTTGTGATTGGATCTTATCCATGAGGGTTTGTACAAATACTATAATAGTTTCTTATCACCATAAAAAGGTAAAAAAGAAGAAGAGAAAAGACTGTGAATGAAGCCTGACTTGAAGGCTACAACTGTGGTTTCAGTTGCCTTATTTGATAAATTTTAGACTGCCTGGAATAGGTTTTAAGCCAATTTGGAGGTCATCTTATTTCCCCCATACTCTAGTTTTAATATCGTTAGGAGGAAATAAGATGACCTCCATCAAATTACAGTATAAAGTTACTACCTGCATCAATCTTAGGCTAAGGCTTTAAATGTATAGGTTTATGATCGACACTTAATATAAGAACAGGGTAAAGTAATGCTGTAGTGTAATAGTATATGATTTTCTCATATCTGTTAGTAACAGCTGCTATTGTGACTAAGTTTAATTCTTTCATTCTAATTTACAGATACCTTTTTCTGTTATTTTTTTTTGCATGTACAGTATGTTTTTTAGAATGAACCCGTGTAACGTGACTCTAAATTAGCCATGTTAAACCTTTTATCTTTTTGCCTTATCAGTATTTCTATCTGAGATCTACTCGTACCCCATTTCACTTGTCGCTTATACCAACTCCTATGTTTCAGGACGACTTTAACCGAGTTTTTCAATTACTGTAGGCCTTTTAAATCGCTTTCTGTGGATGCAAGATATCTATCCTCTAAATGGAGAGGAAGTTTTATTGTTCAAGACGTCGATAACTTTTATAGATCACTTGCAAGAATTCCTTAGTGCCATATTAACAGCTTCTACATTGGTTATACCTCCTATGAAAGAGCTAAGAGAAAATATTTATTCACTTGTTGATTTTATACAGGTACGCTTAAAATAGAGGTTTATGACTATGATAATCCTTTCTTCTTGTTTTTGTTGTTGAGTTTTGATATTTAAGTTATACTAAAAAATGCAGTCATGAATCTTGAAAGGAAAAAGCAGTCTGGATTGAGCTTGTTAAAATAGTAATTTACAGTGTACTTGCATTACAAACTAATTAATTTTTTTAAACTAACATAGTCTAGATAGTTCTCAGCATTTTATGCTGCATTAAAGCTCTGTTGTGTGTTATACAACAAAAGATGCTATATAGAATCATTCTCTATTCAATAAAATCATTGACAATTGATGAGGATAGAAGCATAATTCTCATAAGCTTATGCAATCCTATGATAACCTCAACAATTTACCTATGTCTCTGCATAATAATTGAGCAGTTTTATTTACTTTGTCGGCCAAGAAGGTATAGGAAAAACAATAAATTGTACTAGGGTGGAAAAATATAACCTCCAATAAGGGGTAGAAAAATTGGTGGATGAAGTCATCCTAAAAAGAAAAATAGAAAGAATTAAAAAAATAGAACTTCATTATGTTGATTCTTATGTAGACTTATATTAAAGATGATCTAATTGGTTTGCAGTGGAGTTGTGTGGTATTGACCGTGCATGTACTTGAATCAGTAGGGAGTTTCTATGCAGTTTAAGAGAAAGGGACAAAAGATGGAGAAGAAAGTATTGATTAGAGAAGTTGCCAAGGAGTTTTTTGCCCTTTTATCTTCCTTTTTTTCTTTAGTTAGGTACTTGGGTTCCAAAGGCTAAAGAATAATTTACAAGGAAGTTGATTTTTCTGTCTTACTAAATGTCACTGCGAATTTTTCTTCATGAGATTCTAAATATTTAAATGACAAAGATACTCAATCCTCGTAAATTAACATAAAGAACTATTCACTGCAAACTCAAGTTTAACTTAACCGACCAAAAGAAGAAAACTCTTTATGGTCTTCAGCACCTGTACTAAAAAGCCTCAGGTTTGTCCTATTGGATTGGACAACATCCCAATCTTCTGCTCTTGTAAGTCTCCCAATATCGATAAGTCCAGGTGGTCTGAGTTAATGATCCTGTCAATCACTTTTTTTTGTCAACTTGTTTAGTCGTTGTCTGCTGCCTGTAGGAAACTGTTTGTACTTCCAAAATTTCCCATATATTTTTTTCTATCTGAAAAGGTATATATGTTAGTAAAAAAAGACCATATATTTCTTGTGGTTTCCATTAGATGGCCGGGGAAAACTGCAACTTATGGTACTAATTTGTTCATATTGATAATTCTTTTTCTTTAGGCCTATTCCATTAACAAACTTACTGCTGTTCCATCTCTAATGAGGGCTATTCTTCCTGCTTTGCGAAGTCGATATGATACACAGTGTTCATGTTCACTAAAATTCTTAGTGCTTAGTGGTGAAGTTCTACCAGTATCATTGTGGAATGCCCTCTCCAATTTATTACCAGAGACGACTATTTTCAATTTGTACGGGAGTACAGAGGTAAGAACTAACATTTTTCTTTGTTGGATTAAGTAATTAGAGTTATTTTTTGTTTAGGAATTTCGTCATACCATTCCTTGGCTGATTCTTAATCATTTTCTTGCTGTTGGATTTTTTTCCCTGCAAGGAAGATCTTTCTTTATTATCACATTTCCCTCATTTACTATTCATAAATTGTTTGATTCTATAAATCTGTAATCCATATCATAACGCGGTGAGGTAAAATATTGTCAATTGCCCATGATGTGGCATAAAAGTCAGATATGATGTCTTTTGTAAGCTATTTGTCTCATATTCATTTTCATTGGCTAATACGTCAATCGTTTAATAAAGGTAGCTGGTGATTGTACATATTTTGATTGCAAGAGGTTGTCAAAGATTTTGGAGATAGATAGATTGACAACTGTTCCAATTGGTATGCCTATTTCTAACTGTGATGTAGTGCTTTTAAGTGAAAGTGATGCACCTGACGAGGGAGAAATATATGTTAGTGGTCCCTGTATATGTAGTGGATACTATTCAGATTCTACTTTTGTACGTTTGGATGATGAGAATGTTCCTCAAAACCTCGTTACGTGTGGTGTCCTGAATACTTGTGGGACTCGAAAATATATCAGGAGTGGGGACTTTGCCAGGCGGCTTCCAAGTGGTGACTTGGTTTTCCTGGGGAGAAAAGACCGCAGTATAAAAATTAATGGACAACGCATTTCGTTGGAGGAGATTGAAGATATTTTAAGGTTACATCCAGATGTTGTTGATGCTGCTATGATTTTCAGAGAAGATGAAAGGCAGCTTGCACTTTTGGAGGCATTTTTAGTTTTGAAAGAGGAAGAATGTAGAGACGATTTCCGATCTTGTATCAGGAGTTGGATGGTTGACAAACTTCCATTAGCAATGATGCCCAACCACTTCTTCTTTGTTGACTCAATTCCTGTGTCTGCTAGTGGAAAAGTTGATTATGAACTTCTGGTATGTTCATCTCTCGTGGAGCCTGTCAAAGATAAGACTGGTGACACTCAGAAACATGATCTTCTGCAAGTCATAAAAAGGGTGAGCCCTTAATTCCTTACGCCCTCCCCCAACAAATGTTTTGGACCTCGTTAATTCGTTCTTTTGTTTGTCAAATGGAATTGTATATATTTTATTCTTTATCCAATTGCATTTCATTTGTGAAACTAGAAAACAGAGAATAATTTTTCTGCTTATGTGATTTAAATCAAAAAGCTATTATATCATGTTCTTGGTGTATGGTTTCTTGGGAACCAGAAAGCTTTAGTGCGATTTTTACTCTTGTAAGAATGAGGATAACCTAAAGGAAGAATACAATTCAAGATAGCTGGAAGATCTGTGCTCCAGTTGCTCCTTTATTTTGTTTTTCATTCCCGTTGTCCAAGTTTCAGTAAGGCTTCTAATAAACCTTGGGAAATTTCCTACATTTAGTACGACAATTTACCAGATATAGTTGCCATCTTTCATCAAAGAAGTAGCACTCAGAGAAGATGAATTCAAGGTCGTGGGAATTTTAATCTTACACCTTGAGAGGATCATATAGCATTTTAGTCTACATCTCTTTTATTTATCACATCCTTCAAATCAAACCAATTTTTAAGATTCGTTAAACCCGATCAACAACTTTTGCTAAGACTACTTTGAGCCTGTATCGCTGAGACAGTCAGGTATGCACATTATCTCTTCTTGGTAGCATGAGCTCCAACTCCTTCAGTAAATTTAACCTTCTTGGTTATTTATAAGAAGCATAAGAAATGAAGCACTTTTTTTAGACTAAAAATATGCTACAAAAGGCACGACTTCCTTGCCTGCATAAGACTACCATGACTGAACTTACAAAATTATGTCGTAGCTCTAGGGTTAATTGCAAGCTTTCAGATGCCTCTGAATATGCTGTGTACTGCTTCATAGAGCTATGCTATCATTGAGTCTTTTGTTAATTGTACTAGTGGGAGGAAAATGTTTAGTTCTATGGCCTTATTTCCATGTAAAATGCCTTGTGCAAACAAACATTCATGATAACAAACAGCTTTGCAGCAGGAGGATCTGCCCCTGGCTGGATTTGGATAATTCTGAATACCCAATTCCATGTAGCTCCAAATTGATGACATTTTGTCCTTTTTGGTGGTATGTAGTTGGTTATACTTTTTTGTTAGTTAAAATAGGTGACTTTGGCCAATTCGGTTAAAAATAATTCAATCACATAAACTTTCAGTACTTTGACACTAGTAATCTTTAAAATGATGTTATAAACTTTCACATCAATAAGTCATTATCAATTTTGCAATTCTCTTGGCAGGCTTTCTGTGAGGCTTTAATGGTTGAAGAGGTCTCCAGTACTGATGATTTCTTTGTGATGGGTGGTAATTCTCTAGCTGCTGCACATGTTTCTCATAGCTTAGGTTTTGATACGAGATTGCTTTACTCCTTTCCAAGTCCATATAAACTTCTTACGGCTCTTCTAGAGAAGATAGACACGAAGGATCTTGGAAAAGATGCTGACCACAAAATTGTGGAAGCAAATGCGGAAAATATTTCTTCTGATAATTTTGAGACTCCATATTCTCTTAATCTTAGACAAGGAGGGGCTTCTGGAATGAAGAGAAGAAGCCAATCAATGGAAAGATTGTCAATGGCTCTCTTTCCAAGGAATGACAATCATGCTACTCTCTTTAAACGCATGAAGGTGGAGACTAATATAAATGTCACTTCAGAAGATACTAACTTAATTGCTGGGCACCTATGGAATTCATCCTCAATCTCTTTATCATGCGCATTCAACAGTTGCAACAAGGTTATGTATGAAGGAGAGCATATTATACATAATATAAGTCAGGAAATTCTGTCACTCAAGGTTCCAAGGGGTGGAAGAAGTGCTTTGCGAGAATTGTGGAAAGTGCACATGGATTCGTGTGTGGATGCGTCGCCGCTTGTTGTGTTCAAATGCCCAGAGATTTATATATTTATTGGTTCTCACTCGCATAAGTTTGTCTGTGTTAATGCAAAGAGGTGAGCATGTATTCTGACTGAGTTCACAATTCTCTACTCTGATTTACTGTAATCAATTGAAGGATTCACATTCACTGATTTGATTATCAACTTTAAAGTTTATAAAGACAATATTTGTATAGTATAATAATTATTTTTGTTGTGGACACTTTTATGTCTACATGTTGCTGTACGGACCTTGTGAAAGCTGTGGCATTTCATGCACCTTCCAATGGGTCAATGACTCAATATAACAGCATTATCTTCTAATAGTGGATTTGTCCATATATCTTATGTACAATTTTACTTGTGCATTTAGTTATGAATACCTTGCACATCCATTCTCGATGTCATCTTTATTATGGTTTATATTATGAAAACTGAAGCTCTATCTAGTACGTAGTGATTAATATCATTTTTTTAACAAGGTAGAGATGATACGAGATTAATGCTCATTTGTGGTAGGTGGAATTATTTGGTCATCTAAGTGTTGCTATGACCATGCTAGAAATATAGGAGCTATATTACTATATAATTTGTTTAGTGGTTCTCTTCAGTGGGAGATTAAATTAGAAGGACGAGTTGAATGTTCAGCAGCAATCCTTGGTGACTTTTCTCAGGTTTATCTTGATTTTATATTGAAATAGACCTCATTTGTTTTAGCTCTTCAGCTTCGAAATTTCATTTTAAATCTTTATAATTGGCATCTCCATAGGTAGTAGTTGGAAGCTACAAAGGGATAATCTATTTTCTTGAATTTTCAACTGGGAAGATCTGCTGGACTTTCCAAACATCTGGCGAGGTAAAATGAGTAAAATACTTGTCATCCTGCTTTAAATTATTTTCTTTGTTGAAGGAGATTTTGACTAGTAATTTTGTGGCCTAGTGCTTCCGTTGTTTTTTCTGAGTTTTGTCAGTTAGAGATGTGCAATAGAACTGTACGCTGCTTTATATTTAATATATAATTATTGGAGTCGAAAGTTGGAATTATTGGTCTACTATAATAATGATATATAGTTGGAAATATTGAGCTGAAGGAAGAACTTCTAATCTATTTATCACACATGTTTTTAATGTGTTTTAAAAACTAAATACCATTTTCAAATCTCATTGCACGTGAACCAGCTTCTGATTGCTCACAGTTCTCCCCTAGCCGTTATCTGACCTAAACTGATAATGGCATGCTTTTGAAAACTTCTTGTTTCATCATGTGAAAAAGTATCTTTCCTCATTATTTTTGGGACATTATGTCAGACAAATATAGAACTTGTAACAAAATTATGGTCAGTGCACAAGAGTCGAGAATGACTTGGTTCTGTTGATTACATCAACGTGAGTATCAAGTATGCTTCTCTGTTTTCATTCATGCAATCAGATTGCTAGTCAGTATTCTATCATGACATAACCAGCTTCATTATGATCGCCAAATATATTAGGATGATAGGTGGATGTTGAGTTTTCCATTTTAACGTATCTGGAAGAGCGTAGTGCATATGTACCAGTACGAATTTTTTGCATAAAGATATTGTACCAATCTTAGAGTCATTGATTAACAGTCTAATAGTTAATGAAGAGTAAGAGACATATGCGTTTCATATTGTGGGTTGAGATTCTTTTTCTAATAGAAATATTCTTATCTTTACTTGGCACACGATATCTTTAATTTTGTTTTTATTTTGCTCGTATGCTGCTCTAGTTGACATATTTTATTCTAAATCTGAAGGTAAAATCACGGCCAGTCGTAGACCTTGAAAGGCATCTGGTCTGGTAAGGTTTCGACTTCTATTATATTGGCTCTCAGATTCCTCTTCCATTAAGTGCTAATTTAACTACAGTAATTTGCTCTTGCATAATGATTGAGCTTAGTCATTGAATGTGTATATGTGACAAATTTACCAGGAACTTACTTGATGAAAATCACAAACATGTTTCATTAATTGATCTCCTGAGGAAATATATTACATTATGTTTTGCAGAAGTAGCATTTTCTTTTTTGCCCAATTTAATTTTTTGTAATATATATGCAGGTGTGGGTCACATGACCATAACTTATATGCTCTTGATTATGAAAATTATTGCTGCATTTATAAGCTTCCATGTGGGGGGAGTCTATATGGATCACCCGCCATTGATGAGGTGTGAATTCTAGTTTTCAGTCACTAATCATTCGCTCAATTTCCGTTTTACAATTTCAGGGTTGACATAAATGCAGATTTGAAAAAAAATTCCTGACGACCTCTATGAATATTATTTTCTTTTGTTAGTTGTGTATGTATATTAATCCTAGAAAAGCTCAGAGAACAACGCAAAGAGGCATTCAGAGGGCCAAGAAAAAATGTCTACTTACAGGACCAAAAGGCAACTAAAAAAAATATTGGTCTAACATGACTGACTATTTATAATCCGTACAAAGAATAAGATGATAATCCTATTTTCAAAATTGTGTTTTAAATTTTGTACATTTTACTTCAAACTTGGTAACTTAATCAACTTTCCCTGCTCATTTCTATTTTTGCTACTTGAGGGTAATTTGAAGATCTTGTATGTGTGTTAAAGGAAGGTGCAGCCGATCGAGAAGGCTCAATCTTCTTTTTTCCACTTGTTTTAACATATTTGAAGTTTTTTGTGTAGATTGAAGGTAAACTTTATGTGGCCTCCACAAGTGGAGATCTGCATGCTTTGTCATTAAAGGTAAGAGGCAAGTTAAACCATTTGTTTATTCACAGCGATCCTACATCTGGTTCAGGTTTGGGAAATAGGACACGGAAACATTTCATACTTTCGGGTGTAGTCCTTATACAAGGATATTGCGGTTTTTGTAGATTTAAAACTAGAAATGGGATTCTTTGTTGAAGTGGTACTTGTGTAGGAAGCTAACCATCCATTTAAGACAAAGTGAAAGATGAAACAGCTGAGACTCACTGTTGCTGGATATCATCATCTTCAACAGACTTTCGTCATTACATGTTTTTGCCTTTTATGATTCATGCACTTAAGTATAAGGCTTAGAGTAACTACGGACAGAGAGTATGATTGAGTATGAGGAGTTCTGGTACCCGACATAAAGTCATAAATGGAAGAAATGGAATAATTTGAGAAATAGAGCTCAATAGCAGGTAATTCGGTGTAAATAAAAATTACTTAAATGCAAGAAGCTTCCCTTTCATGTAAATTTTCACGTTAATACGAATCTTGTTTCTTATAAAAAAAGTAAAAGAGGCTAACCTTTCATGTTTCTCCTGTTTTCTTTAATCAAACGAGGAATATCGTTAATTTTTCCTTTATTTATACGTCTGTTGTATTGTAACACATGATAAGTCTTTGACTTCTAGCTTAACTTATTGAAGTGGAGACAAAATCAACTAGCTTATGTACTTATCCACAGAACCTGTTGCTACGTTGAATTCTAGGACTCAAAATGTGAAGAATGCCTTCACACTTCTGTACATATATATTTTAAACGTTGATTGCCTAATAGTCATATTTCAAAATGCAGGCATCGCCTTTTACCATTTTGTGGCAATGTAATCTGGGAGCGCCAGTTTTTGGGTCCCTTGCCATTAATCGTCTTAATGGAAATGGTGTGTCTTATTTATCTGTTGTTCACTTTATTTCTTTGAAACATCTTGTCGGATATTTTCATTCTATGGGGTGACAACATGATAAGCTTTATTTTCATTCTATGCATTTGCTTACTGTGCAGTTATTTGTTGCTTGGTGGATGGTCATGTTCTTGCATTGGACTCACGTGGATCTGTTATTTGGAGGGTAAAATTTTGTTATGTTGCTTGATGGATATGCCGGTGACACATTAAATAATTACTTGTCATGATATTGACTGCATGTTCTTGAAAAGTTCTGCTGCCATGTAACTTATATGTGTGTGTGTGTGTGTGTATATATATATATATATGTTTGCAGGATAGGATCTTTAATTTTGGGAAAAATTCCACTAACACCCCTTCTAGTTTCATTAAATGACACACTCCGTCTAAGTTCAAAAATACCTCTCACACCCCTGTAGTTTTTAAGTCCGGACACATGACTCCTATAGCAGTCCATCATTGCGACTAAAATTACCTATATAACCTGAGTTTCTGTAAAATCATCAAAACCCAATGTCTAAAAAAATTGGGTGAAAACCCCTTTGTCAATAACCCCCACTTATGAGCAAACCCCCTTCGACTCATTTCGTGAGCAAAACTTGCTATCAACCTCATCGATATAAATTGCTCTCTTCACTTTGATAATGATAGATTGAACGTCTATTTCCTGTTGCTTTGAATTCATCAATTCTCGTGCAGATCTTCCTTCTGACTTTGCAGCTTCAAGATCATTCTTGAACTCCTACTTGTAAAAAAAAAAAAGACCATTCTTGAACTCCTTACAAAATAATAGTCTATTGAAACCCAATGAACTAGGCCAGGCCTCTCTTTAAAATACAAGCGAAAAGCCTGAAATTCATTTCCTTTTAGGCTCATTAAGCGTAGCTGTCTTTTCTCTAGGGGAAATTGTTTTCCAGCAAACTATTTTCCCAAGAACAAAACAGTTCTGAAATCTTGCTTTCCTTCTTGTTTTTCTGGGGGCTTATTTCACATCTAAATTGCATAATCCAATTCGTTCTTCTTAGTGACATGTGTTTGTTTTTATTTCGTCAAAGTTATAAAATTTCCTGCAGCTGGGGGGGTCTTTATGCTTTACTAGAATTAGTATTTAAGGAAAAGGGTATAATTGTCAAACAGAAAATCTAACTGAGGGGTTGTGAGAGTCTTTTTCAACTAGAGGGGGTGTGAGTGTCGTTTATTGGAATCACATGGAGTGTCAGTGAAATTTTCCCTTAATTTTATTATGTGTTTTTTCGTTTGTTGTTCTACAACCATTGTTTTTGCATTTTGTCTTTTTCAACATGATAATTAATTCAATGGCTAATCTGGTCTCGTCTGAGGGTAAATATTGAAAACATATTGTGGTGTTTCACTCAGTTCTATTCCTTGCATAGTTCCTTCTTTCATTTCTCACGAAGAATTATCTAATGCAGTGTAAAACTGATGGTCCAATATTTGCTGGAGCATGCATATCTTCTGCTCTCCCATCACAGGTACATCATTTTTCAGTGCCCTTATTCAAATACCCTCCCTCCCTCCCACACATGTGCGTTCCATGTTCAATTTCACAACAGTTTCTCTCGATTTGTAATTTACATAAATAATAGCTTTTCATCCCCTTCTCTTTATTTCTTTCATTTGTTATCTTCACGCAACATAATTTTTCTCAGGTGCTTACTTGTTCCAGAAAGGGAAGTGTTTATTCGTTTGAACTGGTGAGGTCTTCTTTTCGTGTGTTTCCCATCATTACTTTCAACTATTTTCCAGCCGTTTGATCTATCGGGAGTTTTTCTAGGTCTGTAATCATGATATTTTCACAAAAATCTTAGCATATTCTCTAGATTTCAGATGGCGGAAATCGTCTTACAAAGTAAGATATTAGGTTTCTAGTTTCTTACATTTATCAAAATGTTGAGTCACCTGAATTAAACCCAATATCTCTCATGTTCGTGGTCACGTACGGAGTTTCTCTAGTTAATATAACTGTCATTATAATGTCCAAAATGTTTCTATATTCAATAGAGCTAGTGCAAAGCCTTGGTCATTGTCGTCAGCTCGTAGTTAATATAGAGCCTCAAGGATTAAACCAACCAACGCTATTTTTCTTTTTCTTTTAAATTTTATAGGGTCTGGAAGAAGGGTGAATCTCTATATTTTATCAGTCAACACACTGATGAAAAAAATTCAGTAAACATCTTGGTCATTTTTACAACCAATAATCTTAATAATGAAGTTAACGTTAAATAACATAATTACATAATTGAGGATCCAGTAGAAGTCACCTGAGATTTATGGCATAATTTGCTTGTGAGATATTTAACAAGGAATCAAAATTTAATTGGCATATTTCGCAACTGCTTGGATTTACTTCAGGAGAAGGGAAATGTACTCTGGGAATACAATGTTGGCGATCCAATTACTGCATCTCCATACGTGGATGAGCACATACAGTTCGTATCCGATTCATCTGCCTTATCAGACAGGTAAACCTTCAATCATATAAATTTAACTTGAAATCTCCTGTTCAATGGTTATTTAGTACTGATGGAATAAAAATTTTCAGGTTGGTCTGTGTGTGTTCTAGTTCTGGAACCATATATTTGCTTCGAGTCAACTTTGATGTTTCCGAGGAGACGAGTCCGTTAAATATAGCTGTGGAGGAATTTGGAAGGATGGATCTTGATGGAGATATATTCTCCTCGCCTTTAACGATATGTGGTCGGGTTTTTGTTGGTTGTCGGGATGATTATGTACATTGTTTTGAATTCAAAAAACCTTAATCCACACAAATATTGCTGATGTATGTATAGGTGAAATGCTTGTTACAAGCACAGATCAGTTACAGTCTCTGTTTGTGGTCAATAAATGTGTGAGTTTAACGCTATGTATGGACTTTCCAGATAGAAACCAGGTAATAGGGCAAAGGGAAAAGGAAAAAAAAACTACAGAAAATTATTCTCAAACATTCACCAAATGTTTTAGGATTAAATAAATTAAAGGGGAACAAGAATGTGCGCTCTTGTTGTTTTTGAAAACAGAAGAGGATTTAAATGATGGAAAATATGACATAAATTGATGTTTCATGGCTACCACAATGAAACTAATATTCTCTCAAATTTCAAGATCTATGCTTAAAAATAATTGAAATATTATATGATTACTTAAAACTTGATCAATTATTTGTTCGGTATGGTGTAGAATTAATCTTTAAAAAATAATTTATTTCAAAATGGATGTTTAAGTTATCTGAGAAAAATATTATATTTTTGTTTTACTAGCAACATAATTTTTCTTAACTAATATTGATAGTGTTGTCTATTACGCACATATATTTAAAAAGTAATGTTGTACCAAAATAGACTGCTAAATCCCTAGTTATTACCTACACTAGAAATTATTTTTGTTATTGATTCTAAACTAATGACAATGATAAAAAAAGAAAAAGAAAAATTGGAAAACGATCATTCAAAATGAATTACTATTGTTGCATAGCACTTGAATAAAAACAAACCCCGGTTTGATCGCTACTGATTTGGCAAAGTTTAGGATCTGTCTGTCATTAGATTTCCTTCTATTTCGATCCACCACCTTTGATGGATTCAAGCAAACAGATCCTCAATTAATAACAAAGGAGAATAACAGATCAGAGGAAGAATTATTCATCCTTTCTTTTTTCCATTGTCATTGAACCTTTTTATATTTCAATGGAGGAAAGAAAAGGAGATTCTAGAATATACATCATCACAGTGTTGATTTTTCTGTGTGTTGTTTCTGGTGGTTTCTTTCTCTGCCTATACATTTTTCTCCCAGAAACTCAATCTAAACCTTGGTACCCCATTGCAGGTATCATATTGGTTGCTATTCCTTGGGCATTTTGGTTCTTGATCTATTTGTATAGCTGCTTTAAACCCATCAACCCACAACCCAATGGCAGCGGCAGTAGCATCACCCGTGCCACCTCTGTGCCTGCAGCGGTTACAGCAGCTAATTTATCGAACACGGAATCACCGGTTCATTCACCTGGAGGACAACGCCGGGTGCATTTCGGCGCAGTTGTAGTTATGGGCAACCAGCCGGTGGGTGGTGGTGGTGATCAAGGAGGAGGAGGAGTCAGAGATAGCCATGAAAGCCACTCACAAGAAACTAGAAATGATTCAATAGGATCAAGGGAAAGTGAAGTGCCATTAACGTTGTCAGCTTCATCTTGAGCATGTGCAATATATGAGGCTAATTTGCTTTTGGATGAAGCCAGCCATTTCGGAGATTGACTCAGAAACAGACATTTGATGTAGAGAACAGAGGTGAGAATGGATTCATCAAAATAAAATTTCTAGCTGCAAAATGAAGAAGGAACGGAATCGCAACTGATTGAGGGTATGATTTGGATTTGATGTTCATTCTCTAATATATATGTTGCGTTCAGAGTTTGGATTCAAATGAGTGGGAACGGTTTTTCTGTATGAGGAGAAAGTGATGTACTAAATCCAAGTATGAAAGTTTTTTTAGGAGAGAGAGAGAGGGGGGTATGGAATGTTAATGTGTATTATATATGTATCAAGAACTAGAAGGGGGAAAAGTTCGAAGGAAATTTGTGGTTGAAACGATCAAAACGATCTTTTCACTTTTTAGAAACAGAGACATTGATTTCCTAAATATATTATGCATTTATGTTTTTTTAATAGACAATTGAATTTGCAGTAGTTTCATTTGATACTGACACTGTAGGGTTTATTAAATATGTTAAAATGGGTTCAATAAATTTATTTAAAGATTTTACAAGTGTGATTAAGGTTTAATAAATGTGTTGAATGAATCTAATAAATATGTCAGAAGTTCAACAAACATTCATATCAGAAATTAAAAAAATGTGCAAGTATGAAATCTCCAAGATCAACATTAATCACTGCTTAATCAGTCAAAAGTTATTAAACTTTCTAGAAATCTATGTTTAATCACTATGTCTGTTGTGTATGACTTTTGGTAGTCTTTTCTTGATGATAAAGAAGTGTCAAATCCCACCAAAAAGAAAACAACAACTACGTAGTAATTGATTTCTTAATAAATTCATTTACTTGTAAATGATAAATATTTGAAAATCTTAATTTAATTAAAACAAAAAAATAAAAGTAATAATAAGAAATATGTGCTAGCACAAACCGTGATGAATAAAGTTACTAAATAAACAAATAGAGAACATGTGGGGTACTTAATTATAAACTTCAAATTAGAAAATACCAAACTGAAATTAGATATGGGTCAATGGAAAATCATACCAACCGAAAGCAGATATGGCAAACATACATATAGTTCAATGTCAGGCTTGTTACTTGCTATAACTTTTTTGTTGTTGTTGTCCTGTATAGAAACTATAGTAAGTAATTATCACTATCTTGTTAAGAGGAAAAAACACTACTTTGATTGACCAGGTTTCATGCTTCTCCAACGACCCTAATTAGAGCTATAGTGTTACTGATAAGTTGGTGTTGCTGCATACTGTCTGTCCACAACCTCAATCAGCTTGTTGGCAATGGCGCTCGCATACACAGAGGATCCTTCATATATCTACAATTCAAATTAAAAACAAAACAGTCTCAGGCTTACTATTACAAATCTATTGGATGTGTTTCATTCTCATTCTGCGATTTATTAATATAAGAAGAACACACTTATTAAACCCATTAATTAAAGAAAAGGAGGAAAATATTGAGACAGACCTTGGTGTTAAAGAGAAAGCTGTAGTAATCTCCAATGTGACCACCTGCAACATGATGAAGATCAAGCTGAAGATCATCAAGCACCTTTGAAACAATCAACAAGCAGTTCACCTTTCGCTGCACAAGTTTGATTGTAACTTCGTCGTCGATAATACGAACATCAACCTCTGTATCTTTAGACTTCCTCTGAAGCCATGAGCTCCTCAAATTGTAGGATTGATCTGAAGTGTCTCCCAAAGGCTTCATGTTTGAGCTCTCAAGATCCCACGTGCCATCATCTTCCTTCTTCTGCCTTTTGCTCCTTTCTCTGCTGCATCTCTTCTTCTCCACCAGTATTTTCAACTCCTTCACTGTTCTAAGTAGCTCTTTTATGTACTCAATTGCATCTCCCACAATGGACGCTCTATCAGTCTTCATTTCATAATTTTTTTTGTGTCCAAGCATATTAAAATGCACATTAATCAACAAAAACAAAAAAGTCAGTGATTAGTTGGTAATTAAGAAATGATAATATATTTACGCTACCCAAGAGAAATATTTATGATTTCAACATCATAATTTATTATCTAATATCAAGTACGATTTAACCATTAGTCACACTTTTTCTCAAAATAGAAAGTCCGAGTTGGGTCTACTTAATTTCAGGTTTTGATGGCGCATAAAAAGATGTACTGCTGCTGTTCAATTAATATTGCCCAAATTAGAGGAAGAACATGAAAGGAAAATTGAAATGCAACATATAGCTTAGATATAAAGATATATATAATATATACGATATACCTTGGTGGGATTAGGAACAAGACTCCTCAAGGCCTTGTATTTATCGTTTAACTGAACTCTACGTTGGCGCTCAGTAGCGAAGTGTTTGGTCATTTTGCCATCTCTTCCTTTCCCAATTATACAATCACCCATTTCCCTACTGAACTCCAAAACACCACTACTCCCATCACCATCTTCATACATTCCTCCGCTAATTCCCTCTCTTTCTTCTCCGATTTCCCCAAACAGACTCCCGCCTCTCCCTGTTCTTGATGACGAAGCCGGAAGAAGACCATTATACCCTTGAGCTACTCCAGACTGAAACAATTCCCTGAACATTGGAGGCTGTGGAGGAAGATTCAAGTGGAAGAGCGGGTCATATAAAATCGAATTATGAGAATTAGCTGCTGCTGCTGATGAGTTATTTGTTTCGATTCCAGTCATTGGAAGGTCTCCTAGAAAGGTAGCCATGGAAGAGTTATGGAGATTTGAGATGTTCATAATTTTCTGGGATGATGGGTCTGTGAAGGAGAAAGGTGAGTTGGGAAGAAGAGAAGAGGCTGAGCATCTGCTTAAATTGAAGAGATTCAAAAGGTCAGGGAGTTGCTGCTCCTGAGGATGATGATGATGCTGATTATGGCCTCCACCATTGAAACCACTCATTTCTTGGATTTCATCAACATTATTAGGGTTCCAACTAATTGAATGATGAAAGGGACCCACCTGATGATTTGATTCACTAATCACTTCTCCCACAGCATGAGGATTATTACTTTCATTGTTATTGTTGTTGATGAAGGCCATTTGCTGCTGAAAATCCATATCCATAGCATCCCGTTGGTGGTGGTGGTTATAGTGGTGGGAATGGTGTTGGTACGTAAGCTCCTCCACCGATAGGCTGAGATTGTCTTCAAAGCTGTTGTTACTGTTGGTAGTACTACCAGCCATGAGTGGTTGCGGCGGGTGTTGTGGTGGTGGCAGAGCAGAGATGTTGTGGGGGATAGTTTGGGAAAAATCATTCTCTGAAGCAGCTGTTAAAACTGCAGATTGTGGCATATTGGGATTGGACTCAAAGCAACCAGTCTCTTCATACATATTTGGAAACAAATTTGTTGGTTAGTGTCCTTTACGATTTTCTCTTTACTGTGTGTTTGTCTGCAAATGGATTAATTAAAAAGCAAAAAAAGAGAGAAAAGGACAAAGGGTTAAAAAAGCTAAAAACAAAAATCAAAGATACAGAGAGAGAGAGAGAGACAGAAGCATTTCAAAGACGGATAAGAGAGGCTTAACACATTCCCTAACCTTTCGCTGGGCAGCTAACTGGTAGTTGTATATATAAAAGAACCCCAAATCAATGGAAATAACTCCTCCGAGACGAAGAAAGAAATGGGTTTAACTAGATGATATCAAACAAGTGATGGACTGAAAATTCCCTTTCTCTGTAAATAACCAATAGAGAGAGAGAGAGAGTCCGGATGAAGGGAAGGAAGAGAGAGAGATGGCTTTAGAATTCCACTTTTTCAGTTTTATAAGTAAGAATTAAGAGAGAGAGAGAGAGAGAGAGAAAGGGAGAGGGAGAGAGGGCAGAGGTTGTTACCAAGATTCCCATCATTGGGGCCCACTCATAGTCTCCGTATTCTCTCTCTTATACTGACCTGCGTGATTTGCACTGTTCTTCTACCCTCTCTCTTTTTTTTAATTTTTTTTTTTTCATTTCAGTTATCCTTTCTTTTCGTCCTTCCTCATAAATGCTTCAAATCAAAACTTTTTTTATTATAGTTACATTATAAATTTTTTAAAAACTAAACTAATATATTTTTAAATTTTATCATTGTTAAAATAATTTATAATTTATACAACAATTAAATTATAATTGATTAACACATTATTTATTTTAAGTCTGTTCGTGTACAAAACTTATTATAATAATATCACAACAAATATAATAAAAATCATATATAAATTGATAATGTTTATGGTGTCACCTAATACCTTATATTATATACTACAAGATATATAAAGAGTGTTACGATAAAGGTACATTACAACGTCATAACAGTATTGAACAACCATCTATTATGTTATGCTATGTTATGTAGTAAAGTTGAATTTTAAAATATTCCATGTAAATTGCCAACTACGCAGCTTTTCTACAACAACTGAGAATTAGTATGCTACAATGACAATCCTAGCCCCCTAATTATGAGCTAAACCAGATAAAGTGATAATAAATATCTACAAGCGTTACTTGAATTAAAAAGAAATATATAAAGAAATATATGATATTTCCTCTATCTCTCTAGTGAGAATGGCAGAATAGTAATTAAAAGAAACTGCGCATTCACGCAATTTGGAGTGATGTTCTAAACAAATAAAGACGAGTATGCTAGTTTAGGTCGGAAGCTGTGTACTTTTTATATATATTTTCGTTTAGTAAATATTCTTTTATGAAATAAGTCGTTACGGTCTAAGTGGGACCCATAGCTCAGTATAACTCGCCATGCAAACCGCCAACCTAAACTAACTCAAAGTTAATTCATTACAACGGTTAAATCAAATTGAACCATAATTTATTGGCCTTTGAATAAATATTTCATGAGTAATTTTATAAAAATTAAGATATAGACTAAGTTTATTTTGTCATTAATCATTTATATATTTTTATTTTATTATTCATTGAAATAATTTGTAAAATTAATATACAAAAAATGATGAATATCCTAAAATTTATTTTAGTGGGAAATCAATTAAGAGAAAATTTTAATCTTATTTAGTTGGAGGAATTTTAGAGTTTTCATTGTAAAAATATGTATTAAATAAAAAATTTCAAGAAGAAAACCAAAGCTGAGTGGGGCACTTACTATCATTGACATATCACTTGATCGATTAAAATTTAATCGAATTCATAGTCAATAAAAAATTATTCACATTTTATAATACAGTTCAGTTGTTATCGAGACGAGAACAATGTAATTATTTGGATTATCTTTCTAATGGTTTGAAAATCTATAATCAAAAAGAAAATTTTCTGATACATACAATAATATCTCTCCAATTTGAAAAAGTAACGAGCATGTCCATTCCTTAAAAAAAATATTTAATGTAGTTGGAAATATGAAGGGGTGGGATTCAGGTATTAATTACTTACGTATTGATTCAACGTCTGGAGGCTCTATGAAGAAGCAAAGACTGCTTGCTCGTCTTTGTGCACTAGCTTGCTCATTTCAGAATTTTGGGAAAAAAAAGTCTCAAAAAACGAGAGAGAGAGAGAGAGAGGTAGTTTTGGTATTATTTTATAAAATGACATTAGTATAGTTTTGGTTTTATTTTTTATATAATGACGTTACGATAGTCAACAAGAAAAATGGATCTAAAATTTTTCGTAATGTAAAATGAGTATATAATATATAAAACCATGAATTAAGAAGCTGAAATGCCAAAATGACCATTAATGGGAAACTTGAAACTTGAAAATCAATGGGAAAAACATGTCCATATGCGTGACAGAGCAAGCAAGGGCCAAGGCAGGGATGGACTTTCGGTCAGAATTATGAAGTAACTGTAGACACCCCAATTTTATGTAGGAACTAGGAATAATGTTAATGGGTAGTTTTGAGTTGATTATCTGTATACCCATTAAATATCTATGTTAAGTTCTCACTATTTATACTTAACCTATACTCATACTAAAATAAATGGTAAGTGTGAGTAATCCCCACTAAGAAATGGGTACCCAATGTGTATTCATGTTTTATTTTTTTTTCTATTCAACAAACAATTCTATTTTCATCATTCACTTCTCCCTCTTCACCGAACTATTACGACGGAGATCAACGGCTTGGTTAAAATTACTCTCTCTAAATTGAAAGATTGGACAACAATCTTCATCATAAATAGCTTAAACTGAAAACGTAGTCGACAAAATTATTTATTTTTTATAAACCTAATAAAATTGATGAATTTTAGTTTGGTTATTAGATTATAAAGATGATTCAATTAGTTTGGTCGTATGATTTTCAATAAAAAAAATTGACGATCCAGTTTGGTTTGATTGTAGATCTATTGATGAATTTTGGATCTATTTTGATAATAAAATTGACGGATTTTAGTGTAATTCAAATGTTAGTTTGATGAACTTTGGTTCGATTCGACTATAATTTTAGTTTTGGTTATTCAATTGATGATTCGGTTTGATTTGATGATAAAACTAATGAATTCTAATTTAGTTCAATTACAAAAACGATGGATTTTCATATTGGTTATTCAATTATAAAATTGACGATTTAGTTTAGTTTAGTCATAAAATTGATGAATTTCAGTTTAATGATTTGATTATAAAATTGACGATTCAATTTAGTGTGGCTATGAAAAAAATTAATATCCATTTCTATTTTATTACAAAATTGATGAATGTTAGTGTCATTCGATAGTAAAATTGATGAATTACGGTTCAATTTGATTATAAAATTGATAAATTTTAGTTTGACTATTTATTCATGATTCGGTTTAGCTCGATCATAAGCTATAAAATTGATGGAATTTAACTGATAAACATGAGTGAAAATAGAATTATATCATAGTTTTCATTATACATTGTTGCCTTTAGGAAAAAAAAGTTGATGAATTTGTGGGTAGTCAATGGGTATTGGTATTGTCCATACCCTACCATACATAATGGGTAAAAGATTACCCACTCATTTAAAACATATGCTCATATATAATATTTTGAAACCTACTCACTAAAACTACCCATCAGTATTTTTGTCATCCTTACATGCACTACAAGAAAAATCACTTTTAACGATCAAACTTTTAGCCACAAAATTAATTTTGTGGCTAAAAGCTTCCTTTGACGATCAAAACTTTTGTTGGTCGCAAAAGACCCAAATATTTTACCCGAGAACGGAAGAGAGGGCGTGCGAAAATTTTATCAGGCTTTTGCCGATGAAAATTCAAATTCCGTTAACAGAACTCATAGTTTTTGCGACAAAATTATCCGTTTGCCGTTAAAAGTGGGACTTTTTGCAATCATATTATATGTTGGTCGGCAAAAGTATGACTTTTGCGGACCAACTACTGTTTTCATCGCAATATATGGGAACCTAAAACTACGTCGTTTAATCAAAATAATAAAATCCTCTCACTTCCCTCAAATCTCCTCACTGCGCGCAGAACCGATTCCCCATCCCCACACCCGCGACAGAGCTAAGCCTCATTTCTCTTCTTCTCCGTCACTAATTGTCCTTGATTTTTGTTGCCGAGCCTCCTTTCTCATCTTCTCTATCGTTGGTCACCAAGGTTTAGGTAAGCAAACATCTTCCTTATTTTTCCTTTTCACAATTTCTCTGCCGATTAAAAAATCTAGGGTTTTGTTCTTTCAATGATTTTTGAGAAATACATTCTCGTGGTCTGAATTTTTGAAGATATTTTGTTCTTAATTTTTGAAGTTTTGTTCCTAACCTCTAAGGAACTGAATATTGGAAAGATGAAGTTTAAGGTCTTCGATTTGGTGGGCATCATATCGCTCATAGAGTCTGGAAGGACTATTACGCAAAGTTATTTCCTTGTTTCTACCACTTAGTCCAGTTCCTCAGCTCCTTAACTTGAAGCTCAATTCTTGGTTCATCTTCTTTAACTTGTTTGAAGGATATCCATTTAGTTATTTCTATCATCTAGTGAATTCTATTGATTGACTTTGAGTCTCAAATTCATTCACTTCTCATAACTGGCATGTATTAGATTGTTGTGGCTGGAAAACTAATTTTAGGCCATTGTTTCACTAGTGTATATTTATGTTTTTTGAAGCATTACAGAGCATGAAATTGTAGATCCAGTTATTTTACATGTTGGATTCATTTCAGTTCCTAATTCTCATATGCTTCATTGTGTTGCTTTAGATATGTGACATGGTACATTTTGATGGCTTTTTTTCTACATTACTTCACTTCTAATGGTTCTGCATTAGATATTTCTTCTATTAAAGGGAAATGTATGCTCTATTTGTTTTCTCTTTCGTAATTCATTACTTCTGTTGATTAGTAGTGGGTTAAATATGTTCTATTAAGTTTAGATTCTTTGGTAGTCTTAAAAAATGGCAGAAGGTGCATCAATTTACAACTTTCTTGATCATGGGATTTCTGCTTGAGAAAAAACTAGCAATGAGAGTTAAAGCTTCAAGAAATTCATCAGGGTTTCACTTCAATATATAATATATATTATATTTACATGTATAAGTAATATTAAAGAATCTAACTCTAGTTATATATAATATTATATTTCTATGAACCCAAAATAAACTTTTACCCTAAATTTGTAATTTGCCCTAAATATGTAAATTTATTACCTGAGTTTGGTTTCTTAAATTTCAAGTTGGTTTGAGATTTTGATTTTCAGGATATATGTAAGTTTTTATACCCTACTTTTATTTTATCTCAGATTCTTTCATTAATACACATGTTGAGGAGGATAGTGATCAGTGTTATTTTTACTTAGTTTTAGGTGATTGTTCAGTATTAAAATAAGTTGTTAGTTGCAAGTATTGAGCATTTAATGTTGAAAGACACTCTTACGTATATTATTAGTATATTTTTATATACTATTGATATACTATCGGTTGTTAATTAATGTTTGTAATTTTTACAGAGAATCTTCATCAAGGTACGTATTCCTAATGGATGATCTACAAAATAACTTATAAGGCACCAACTTCTTATGCAGGCTGGCAATGACCAGGAAATGAGGACTTAGCAAAAGAATGATTCAAAATTATCACGAAGATGACATACAAACTTTCAACCTTCATCACTATCTTTTGTAATTGAGTATTAAGTTTTTATGTGATGAATGATGGTAATGTATAATGATATGTATAATGTTTTTTCTAAGATCGTGGATATAGTATGAGATCTTTTTATACTTGAATTATTATTTCTATATGTATATGATAAATAGTACATGATATAAATATATACTGTAAACAATTTTAAAAATTGAATGATATAGTTTTTATGATAGAAATGATAATGAGGATTGATACTAATTTTGTGGTGATGGATATAATATTTTGTGGACAATTCTGGAATGTGTAGTCTTTATGATACTTGGCATCTTTTTTTACATGTGTATAAGTAATAAACTACGCGTATGTAATTATATACTATAAATAATTAATACATTACTAATAAACTTGACAATGAACATTCTCATTGATATAATAAACTTGGCCATAGAACATTATCATAACTACTTCAACAACAAATCATACGATGCATCTTCACTAACCAGCAATTGCTTCAACTCATAGTTAATGTAATTTCTTTCTTCATCCTACTTCCATCATTAAAAAACTATGGTATATTGAGATTTTGGTATGTAAGAATAAAAAAATAAAAAATGTAATAACAATCAATAAATTACGATCACATATAAATAGTACATAATTATATACTATAGGATATAATAATATACTACATAATAAATTTGAAATATGAAAATCCACATAATAAAGAAAATACTCTGTTTTGCATCGAAAAACAGAGCAAAATAGTGGGTCGGTATGCAAAAGTGAAAAAAAATTATGAACAATAACATAGTTATACACATTCATAATACAATCCACAATTACTAATTAATCTAAAAAATTGATATCAAACAATATGACTTGAACTTCAATCAATTAAAGAATAATTGAGTCACAAATAATATAACATAGTCTGATTGTTATATTCATAAGACCCAAAAATTGATCAACATCCAAAAAACTAAATCTCTAATTAAAAGATCATAAAAGTATTACAACATTCTCCACCTAATTTAATATTTATTTCTGCAAAAATCTCTAAAATCTAAAAATTATTAAGGGGAAACATTGAATAATTAGAGAGAAAATGTTGTTATGAGGATGGTGAAACACCCAAACATCATTCAAATTCATGAAGTTATGGAGAGTAAATTTAAAGATCTAATATGACATGTAGCCCGCCATACAATAAATTTAGCTTCAATATTTGTCAATTGTGTTTTGTATCCAAAATTTCAGGGTGAATTTTTCGATTAACACATTCGAATCAAAACGACTAAGAAGCAACTTCATCTGAAATTGATCGATTATGAAATTTTGCGCGGGGAGAGGGGGGGGG
>QANY01009658.1:280326-354175 GCA_003255025.1 Datisca glomerata
GGGGGGGGGGGGGGGGGGGGGGGGAGGGAGAGAGGGGGCTTCATCGTGAGAGACGTGAAGCGGAATGAAATAGCACCATATAAACCTAATAACTATGATCTTATAATAATTGCATAATAGTAAAAATACTACATAATTTAACCGAAGCCATAAAAAAAAATCAACCTTTTTAACAAAAGTCCATTAATAAATGGCTCAAATATCTAATTTTCCCAAGGTTTATCGTCCCAGGCCCGTTAGGTGAGAGTATCTCTCCATAAGCCACTCATTTTGTGTTAGGGAGCTCTTAGTAGGCTTTGTCTTGGATCTTGGGTTCGATCCAAGTAGTTTTTCCCCTCTACATGGGACAAGTATAAACAATTTCGTCCAAACCCAAGAAGTTCTAGATGGGTGTTAGCAGAAGCCCTTTTAAGAAGTCTTTTTTACACCAGATTACCCGTGTAGAGTTTTTTTGGCCTCGTTGCCAGGAACCACAAATGTTTCATCATTGAGGCTAAGTTCTAGGCACCAGCACCCAGATTCTCACGCCACCTTAGCATCAGCATCATCCCTATCAGTCCTTTTCCACAAATAGTTTCCGATCAGGCTTTCAACAGAGCTATACCCTCTTAGGGAGCACAAATATATTGGTCCAGTAACATTGAATGCCAAACAGAACAATTTTAATTAATTGAACCCTTCCAGCATAAGACAAATGTTTTGCCTCCAAAGCTTCAACCCTATTAGTCATTTTTCCACTAGCCGGGCACAACCACCTGCTGTCAATCTAGAAGAAATAAGAGGCGCTCCCATGTATTTTATAGGGAAGGCAACTCCAATGCTTAGAAACCGCAGGTAACCCAATGGCGGCCTCTGTAACCAGTACATTAAGGTAGGGGATGTAGGATCCCATTGTCTAAATCCTTCCTCACGCTTAAAGAAATCATGTAATTCCCCATTAATATTGATTGAGAAGCGAGATGTAATAATACATTCCATAATCCAGAGACAACCTTTCAAGGAACCCCATTGGACAGCATAGGAGGTCCAGTGAACACCTAGGAACCCCATAGCTAGTGTTATTGACTCCAACCTTTCAAGAAAAACTTCCTCTGTTATAGGCCTTCATCAGGTCAATCTTCATGGTACACCTAGGAGTTACTTTTCAGATTATAACCCTTCATAATCTTGGGCAAGAATGCATTCTGAGATCCAGTAGCTTTTTGTCAGGTAAGATCTAGTAGCCTTTAATCTGGCTCTGAACAAGGTTGGAGTCCAATACACCAGCTCCCTTCCATATTTGCTTCTTCGAAGCAGATATGAAAGAAAATTTTAACGAAGCAAGAAAATTTTAAATAGTGGTTGAGATGGTTTTGAATCGGACTAGAAAAATAACCACCATCATATCGCTCGAATACAAGACAAATTCTTGACGTACTGTACAATATTGAATCAACAAATGTACTACAGAAATTCTACATAAAAAAATTTTGTGCAGAAAAAAATGCATCAACGATGTGAAAACAGACCTATCCCAATCCATCCGGGATGCCAGAATGAACTGTAAAACTTAACGTAAGAACAATCACAAGGGTAAATAATTCATTGAGTTCAAAAACACAGAACCCCAAACCACATTACTCATTCTTTGCTTAGATTTTAAAACACCTCTCAATAGTTGCATAGACTTGATTAAAATCATGCAGGCTGACTTAGACATTATATCACCATAATAAAACTGGATATTCCAAAAAACTTAAATCGTTGTTAAGTAGTCGAGCCTCAAATCTCAATCATACCAGCTACACTTGTTTAGTTTCAAAACTTTCTGCATGTTTGACTAAGAAGATATAACATTGAAAATAAGAGACTTTCACTCGATCATTTCCCTACAACCAGATCAGTAACTCTCAGCTGAATACACTGTAACTAAATTTTAGCTCTCTGTCTGCTCCCTCAGCCTTCGGATGGTGCTCCTTACAGTAACAGCACTTGCAGTACTGTGCAAGTATTTGCAAAGAGAATTAACACTCCGCAACAGAAGTTAAATATAAGAAAAACAGCCAGAGAAAGTCCTTACTTCAATGTGTAGGCACCTCCTGCCTTCACTTTTCCACAGTCTTTGCAACCCCAGATTCCCACAGCCTTCCTCTTCACAGCGTACTGACAGGATTCAATATATATTAAGCGACTACCCGTAGTAGTCAAACAATACCTCTAAAATCCCAATGATCACAAAATGAATGGGGAAGGGAGATAGCAGGGAAGATACCTTTCCACAAAACTCACAAAAGTACTTGCTGTGCTGACTGACTTCCATCTTTTTAATCTGCTTTCTCAGACTTGCACCATATCTTGTGCCTAAAATGAAGGATAAAAGATCATTCACTCCCCATGATGAAAACTCTTCAACATCCAAGTAAAAAATCCTAAAAACTCTTCTATCTAGGGGGACAGAGCCTCTAATATATTATTAGAGAGAGAGAGAGAGAGAGCATAAACTGATCATACAAACACCTTTCCAAGCTACCAAATGCCAACTAGAATGAAAAAATGCACAATCATTGACGCTCATTAAGGGTACTATTCTAAGAATAAAGACCCCTATGCGTATGGCATTTAGGATCCAATCCGTCCATATACTTCATCAGATTTTCTCTTTTCTGGAAACTTATTCAGATCATTTCTTCCATAAGTATTTCCCCTCAAGTTCTTAGACATACAAAACCAAAACCATAAAGAACACATACCGTACTTGCCGACAATTCCTGCCTTCTTAGTTCTCTTAGTCTGCAATATATCAGCAAATAATGACAAGTTAAGAACATCAAACCCCGACTTTGAGCCTAAAACGAAAAGGAAGATAGATAGAGCATTATTTACAAGCTAAACCCCAGACACTTTGATAAGCCAATCAATGTTTTGTACTACTTAGTTTATCGTGATACTAAGATAGCCCTTTTTTAGTTGACGGAAAAAACATTAACGTGTATTCTTTTACTCAAAAATCATGCCTCCTCCAATTGACAACTTCTTAAATTTTTAGCATCCATATAAATTATTGTTGCATACATTTTCTTAACTAAATTTTTGAAAGGCTTGACAATCGATTGAGCTAAAAATGGGAAGGGAAAGTATCCGAAAGGCTAAATCTTGAGATTGACAAATCAATTTCCCGGCAGTCAAACAAAGAATAAGCATTCACAATTCAACCATGAGCATTTTACAAATCTACTACGTTAAAGTCAGACAGAACAGATCTCAAGCTCCGAAACATAAGCGATTAACGAACCCTAAGCGAGAGAGAGAGAGAGAGAGGAGGAGAGAGAGAGAGAGTACCATTTTGAGAAGGAGATCGACGGAGCTGAAACCCTAGCGTGCACTCAGTTGAATTGCGCGGCAAGTGAAAACCCTAGCAATTGGAGGGGACATTAAATAAGGGGTGTTTTAGGAAAATAGTTCAAAAGAATTGAGGATGAGGAATATAGCCCTGCTTTTTAATGTTTCAGGTTTTTAACTCTTTTCATTGTTTCTGTGTGTCCAAAGACATTAATGCCCTTCGTCACACGATTACCAAGTTTTCTCGGTATCTTCTTCCTCATCTTTCATCTCTGTCTCCTAATCTCATCAATCGAAATGAGATTGCTTTGATATTGTTTCTACAATTAGCACTAAAAATTTATGTTCTGCTTGAACATGATTAACAAGATTGTTTTTTTTCATTAAAAAAATGTTCATTGTGAATATATTAACACAGATTGGATGAATAAATTTTGTAATGTAGACGGTATCAACTTTAAAGTTATTTAATGCTAATAAAGGAATTCTCTTAGATGTAAAAATCTAAAAATCTTCATCTTGTGTCCAGTATATACTAGCCTTGCCTTTGTGCTATTTTCTTCATCATGACATTTTGTAAATATATGAAATCAAATATAATTTTCCATGTGACAATAGAAATTATAACGAAAGTCTCATTTGACAACCTATGTAATTTGCTTAAAATGACATAGACACTATTCTAGTTTGAAAAATGATAAATAAGTTTATTATATAAAAAATGTGAGTTTTATGATGAAAAGACTATAATTGCCTTGCCTTTTGTCTATGTGTATGATGTAATATTCAGAAAGTGCGGGATGATATCGTTGTAAAGTTATGATATAACTTACCAAAAGCATATTGTAAATAAATTGACAAAATCTGATAACTACATACACATAATATATTGGATGTTACCTGATTTGGAGTTTGTCTGTCTAATGTAAATCTATACACTTCAAGAACATGGCTAGATGTCGTTGTGAGATTAAAACCAATTCTCCATCTACAAGAGAAAATGCACAGTTTTACATACATATAAATGGTAATTTACGAATTAAACAATCTAATGAGTTAACTTACAGTATACCATATGGAGGAGATGGCAACGGAAGTTCATCTGCTCTAACATATCGTTATGGCTTGTTCTGTACATCTCCTCATACAATCATGCTAGACATGGTCTATCCCAATTGCATTGACCAACCTCATTATAATTCAAATATTACATCATAAATAAATCTAAACATCCAATCCAAAAAGTGAATATAATTCAAATATTACTTCACACTCATCTAATAGTACATCACATTATGTAAAAAAGAAACATAAAATCTTGAATGAAATACATGGTCGTGATAATGAAATACATCAAGCAAAAAATATCAATGAAATATATATAAAAAATGCACCAAAGGCTATGAGGCATTCAAAGATTGTACTCATTAGACCTGAATTTAGAATCGGAAACAAATTATGAACATTCACCATTTGTACTTGTAACCAGTCATTCCCCATTCTTCATAGTCGAAGAAAGACCAGTCACCATCCTTCACATACTTTTAATTTGATAAATTGGTTTCTTCTATTACCAATTAATTGATTGTTTGAAATAAGATACACTATACTTATTTTCTTCTTCTTCTTTTTAGTTTAGCTAATTAGTTCAACTAAGACTTGGTGATGGAGAGAAAGAAGTTAAGGGAGGCAGCAGATGAAGAAGATTGTGGAGAAATAACACAATCTAGGTCTATGACAAATTTTATTGAATTAAAATGGATGTTTTTTAAATGTCAATCAGAGGATGATGCTGAGGGAATATGGAATCATAAAAACTAGGATTATTCTTAAGGAGGAACTTGAGAAGACATAGTGAAATTTCTATTTACCCGAGTTAGGTTTCGAGTCAGAATTTTGGTCATGTCGATTATTGTGTTTTGGGTTTTAAATTTAGTTGGATCACATGAAGAGTATCTTGGTCTTTGACCATAAAAAAATAATACTTTTTTGACATATTGCTATTTTCAAACTAGATGAGGTGTCATTTTCATTTAAGCAAACTATAAGAGGGATAAAAAATTTCTTAAATCAATTTTACATTTTCAAAGGGATAAGTTTGGTATTGTTTATTATTTTAATGGTGTTAGTTTAAAATTTTTTGTCATTGAAACCTAACATAAAAGGGGGACTGAGTCATTTTTTAAACTGCATGAATGTACTTGTCGTTTAAGTAATTTATAAACGGTGAGATGATTATTCTTAAGCAAACTATAAAGTTCTATTGGTAGGGCATAAAGTAATATGTATAATGGTAAGTCCAGACACATTCGTCGTAGACATAATACAATTAAGCAACTACTCTTCACAGAGATTATCACTCTTGACTATGTGAAGCCAAATGATAGCATTGCAGATCTGTTAACCAAAGAGTTAAATAGAGAGTTAATTGAAAAGTCATCGATGGAAATGAGACTAAAACCCATGTAAAAATAAGTTGATACAAATGAAACCCTATTGACTCTAGGTCTCATAGAGACTATTTTGATGATAAAAAAATATTTTATATGTACTAACATCTATAATCAAGTCGTAGGAAATTGTAAATATTGATATACACATGAAGTGTGAAGATGAAGTATATCGAGACTTCAAGTGACTATTTAAAAGATCTCGGTCTTGGTTGGAAAATACTTCCAGGATATTTGAATCATATTAGAATATATTGGTAAAAGTGTTCATGGTAAAAGATTGGAGAAAAATAAAGTCAAGTGATGAAAATAAATGAAAGAGCTTTTACAGGGTTCTAGAAAACCCCATAAAAACTGTTTTACAGGACTTCAGAAATGCTATAAAAAGCCAGAGGAAAAGCGGAGCCATTATGCGACAAACGGTCGTCCACTCCTTGTTGTATTTTCTCAACGGCTATATTTTTGAATCTCTAACGAACCAGCAGTCAACCGACCAAGCCTGCGATCGTCCATTCCCTGCAATAAGGCCCCAACAACTATTTTCTTACACTTATAAATAGAGAGAACTTTGGAGCTTTGAAGATACAACAATTGAGCATAAAATTCCCATACTTTGTGAGAAGAAATCTTCATGATATTATGAGAGAAAAATTGTAAATCTTCTCTTTGAGAGAGTTTTAATTGTAATATCTTAATTTATAAAAGAGAGATGAGAGGTGTGATTGTAGCCCATAGAAATAATCGATGAAAGGCGTAATTGGTGCCCGTAAAATCAATTGGTTGTAAAGGTTTTATCCTCACTCATGAAGAAGATTGTAATTCGAGTGAAAACTTTAGGGAGGAGCCTTGGAGCATGGAAGTAGGTAAGGTGTACCGAACTACGTAAAAATCATTGTGTTCAGTTTTTCTTCCCTTATTCTCTTTACATTATCACAATTTGCCTTAACATTTTTCTCTTTTCCTCACTGATTTTTTCTAATTTTGTGCCCTAACAAAATTTATTTTCCTAGCAACAAACATCAAAAGCTTCCAGAACAATAACCATATAGCTTCTGAATAAGAAGAATAAATTAAAGATAAAGGGTGTTGAAGAAGATGAAATTAAAGAGATGAAAGGGACGCCAAATCAAAGAGAGAGAGAGTGCTTCAAAATTATCATGGGCGAATAGAACTCACGAGTGAAATTTATGAACTTGCTTGAGCTCCAACAGAAGGTCCTTCTGGGAATTTCTCTATTCTGTGAAGAAGATCTTTTTCGTACGTGGGTGGGGTGGGTCGATTGGGGTGAGGGTGATTTGGTTGGGTGGGGATTTTAATCTTTTTTATGGGTGGAGATTTTAATTTTTTTAAATGTTTAAGATTTTTTTAAATGGCCCATTTAATATTTTTTTCCAATTAAGAAAATTAGAGGTTTGACAAATTTTTCAATAAATTAAGTATAAAGTTTTTTTATAATCACCGAACATATTTTAGTTTAAAGGTAAAATTGAAAATGAAGAATTATATTTATAACACTCTCTTGCACATTCCATCAAACAAACAAAGTAATTTAACATTCTCACTATTAAATCATAACATTTTCAAAGGTTAACAAATAAAGTAATCATAACATTCTGGACATATACATTCTCACAATCATATTTCAGCAATCTTATTCTAGAAATCATTTACTCACAATCTTATACCAAATGGCTCCTAAGAGTATTTTCATAATTACCTTAATCTTGAGGTGAATACGTAGCTTGACTTAGTTAGTTTCAATATTTGATATGTTAAATGAGTGAGTTCAAATTGGAGGGCAATACCTCGGCTGTTGTGATTGTAATTCAATTAAGTTAGACTTATGTGATTCGCATATATGAAAATTCGTGGTTCGATTGTTAAAACAACAATATCACTTTATGCTTTATTGATGGGTGAGTGAATAAATTAACATGGTCATGTATTCAATGAATTGAGTCATTGATTAAAACTTATGAATTGTATGATTATGTCTATAAAGGAGTTAAGAAAATAATAACAAGGGGGGTAAAATAATAATTTTATATTCCACTCTTATTACTAATATTCACGATGAGTATTATGTTAAAATATTTTGTGGACCGTAAAAATAAATGGGTTTATTTACACCAACAGAAAACGTAGTGCGCATGAATGGAGAGTTGATTCGACATCAAATTTATAGTGAAGTCGTACGATGTCGAGATTAAAAAGGTGAGAAATTTATGGAGATAAATTCTCTGGGTATTTGAATCCTTAGCTTTGTTCATCTGAGTCCATCCAGTCTCAGAAATAGCTCATGAGAACAAGAATAGAGAAATGAAATAAATTGGATCAAAATGTGTTTGGTGCGAATACATATTTCATACACCTATAAGTGATGCGCGATGTCACCTAATTAGTTAAGTGTGATTATATGTATTAAAATTAATTAGTTTATTATTTTTTAATTATTGGATAATTAGTAAATAAAAAATAAATTAATAAATTAATTGATAATGATCAATTAATTTATCAATTGGATTGATGAATCTTGATACAACTCAAACTCTAGGGAATATTGTAATTTTTGACAATTATGAATATATTGGGTGAATTTTCAGAAATTTAAAAATATGTCTATATTTATAAATATAAAAAATAATATTTTATCAATATCTAATAGTAATCTGATTGCAGATAAGTCTGCGATAAGATATAGTTGCTTGTTAACAAAAAAAATGATAAAAACATTTTTCCTCTCCCTCCCTGTTGCCGCCGAAAATTATATTGAAGGAGAAATTTTTTTATTTTTCTTCTTCAATCATTTTGAGAGCTCACTCTCAAATTCCTACATAAAAGTCTTGTAAGATATATTTCTGAAATTAACGAGTGGTTGTTGGTGGATGAAATCCGAAGCTTGAAGAACGCTTGAATGAATTCTGCCATTTCAGAAATTCTCTGATACAAAGTATAGGTGAAAAAATTATTTCTAACCTTATCTTCTCGTTTAATGTCATATATGCATAATCGCGCGTTGTTTGATTTTAAGTTATTTAATTTGATTAAATAAGTTAATTGGAAAATATTTTGATATTCCACCCATGAACCGTTTGTGGTTCAAACTTATTTTTAATTAATTTTAAAACTAACTGGTCCCAACATTGTGCTTGCAGGCAGGTGCTGGGGGGTTTGTTGGCTGGTGGGCTATCATTCTGTCACGTGACGGAGGCCTGGTGAGGTCAAGTCACACTCGAAACCTGAGAGTATGTGTTTGAAATAAATAAGAGAAATAAAGTTGCGCCTTAACTGCCAACTATAACTTTTAATTCAACGGTAAGCGTTTGATCCTACAATTGGTATCAGAGCTTGGTGCTCAAATTAGTAAGACTTTACCATCTTGAGGTCTGGCATCTTTATGTGGACATTTTTATGAACAATGACAATCTATTTCTAGACCTCATTTATTTGATGGAAATAATTTTAATTATTGGAAGGCAATAATGAGAATTTATTTACAATCTCTTGATTATGAATATGAGAAATAGTTGAAAATGGTCCATGTGTTCCAAAATCATTTGATCTGACGAATAATAATAAAATCAAACTTTCTTTAAATTCTAAAGCTATGAACGTATCATAGAATTTCCATGTGTAGATTACAAAAGAAATTTGGCATGTGCTTGAAGTAACGCATGGAGGAACAAAAGAAGTAAAAGATTCTAAAGTTAGCATGCTCATGCATAGTTATAAACTCTTCAAGATGAATTATTATGAGTGTGTTAGTGAAATGTTTTCTTGATTTATGAATATTATAAATACTCTAAAATCATTTAGAAAAACTTACTCGAATGATGAGCTTGTTAGGAAAATCTTGAGAAGTCTACCAAAAGCATGGGAAAGTAAGGTAACTGCGATCCAAGAAGCTAAAGATCTTAACATGCTCCAACTTGAAGAACTCATATGATCGTTGGTAACATACGAGATGAGATGCAAGGAAAGAGAAGAGTGTGCAACAATAAAAGAGAGCATGGCATTTTAATCCAATGAAATCTCTGCAAGTGAAGAAGAGGAAGATGATGATGAAGACATACTTCATTTCATGAAGAAGTTCAAGAAATTGCTAAAGAAGAGACATGGCACCTCGAAGAATAAAGCTCAAGAAAATGTTAGCTACATCAAAGAACACAAAAGGTAAACTTATGCATCATGACATATGAAGATGAGGTAAATAGACCCATCCTTTATGATAAATATCATAAGCTTAGAGAAATCATTTAAGTTTTTAAGATATTTTGGTGTGTGTGAGGGCGTGCGTATTTTTAAATATTTTTTAATTAAAAATTCTTAAAGAAAAATGCATATTTTGAGGGGGAGCTATAAAACTTATTATACTAAGTGTTTGAAAGAGAAACATAGTTGAATGTATATGAAAGTTATATTATTTAAAACGAAAGGAGAAATTTTTACAAATTATGATTTTGAATAAAATCTCACATTTTTAAAGGATTACATATCATTAGGGGAAGATCTATGTGTGTTAAGGGGAGAAACAGTTTGTTTTTATTAAAAAGTGAATAATCTTAAAACTTTTCTAATGGGAGAATATTATTAGTTTTTTATGATAACAAGGGGAAAGAGTTGTTGATTGCAATGCTTTTATTGGTTTCTTATTTTATTTTGCAATCAATATTTTATCATCATAAAAAATGAGGAGATTGTTGACTCTAGGTCTCATAGAAACTATTTTGATGATAAAAAAATATTTTATATGTACAAATATTTATAATCAAATTGTAGAAAATTACAAATATTGATGTACACATTAAGTATGAAGATGAAGTATATCGAGACTTCAAGTGACTATGTATAAGATCTCGGTCTTGGTTGAAAAAATACTCCTAGGATATTTGAAGCATATTGAAATATATTGGTAAAAGTGTTCGTGGTAAAAAGATTGGAGAAAAATAAAGTCAAGTGATGAAAATAGATGAAAGAGCTTTTACAAGGTTCCCAAAACTCCCTATAAAAACTGTTTTACAGGATTTCAGAAATGCTATAAAAAGTCAGAGGAAAACTGGAGCCATTCTGCCACGAGAGGCCATCCGCCCATCACCAGCGGTCGTCCATTCCTTGCTGTATTTTCTCAACGGCTATATTTTTGAACCTCTAACGGACCAGCGGTCGACCGGCTAAGCCAGCGGTCGTTCGTTTCCTGTTGTAAGGCCCCAACGACTATTTTTTTACACCTATAAATAGAGGGACCTTTGGAGCTTAAAAGACATAACAATTGAGCAAAAAATTCCCAACCCTTATGAGAATAAATCTTCATTATATTATAAGAGAAAAACTTTGTGATGTGAAAGACGTGATTGTAGCCCGTAGAAGCAATTGGTGAAAGGGGTAATTGGTGCCAGTGAAATCAAGTGGTTGTAAAGGTTTGATCTTCACCCATGAAGAAGATCGTGATTCGAGTGAAAAGTTCAAAACTTCAAGAAGGAGCCTTGGAGCGTGACGTAGGTAATGTGTGCCGAACCATGTAAAAATCATTGTGTTCGATTCTTCTTCTCTCATTCTCTTTACATTATTGCATGGTTTTTTAATATATATATATATATATATATAAGATTCATTATAATTATTCTTGGAGATTATTCATTCTTAAAACTCAAATCACAAAATACACGTTCGCTTTAAGGGTGTCATACCGTTCCAACGAACCCAACCTAGTTGATTGGGGATCCCAAGATCCAGGTTCAAAGGGACAACTTAACTGTATAAACTTCACCGCATCACTATGAAGATTTTCCTAATCCATTCGTATAATGAAAATAGTGATACTCGTTGGAGATTAGGTTAATCTAAGCTTTTAATGATTCTTATACGTCAGAAACTGTGATATTCGATCGGAGTAATGCGGGTTTACTCTTAAATTAAGAGATCACCCATGTAAGAGTGAGGTGGGGCCAGCTTCTATAAGAATTGTAAGGGCATAATTCTTTAGCATTCTTACTGAACCAAGAGGATGTTCATGGTCAAAACGAACATTATCATGATAACTGAACTGTCAGGGATGACTCATGTGTGTTATATGTCATCGTTTACTCAAAAGGCTGAACAGTTCAAAGATATCGTGTATACTAGTCAGTCAGTAAAGTAAATATACTTACACAAAGGAAGGCTCAAAGGGTAAAACCTACCTACTCTATGCAGGTTTCAGAACGTTGAATTTTATCACCAAATCGGTCATGTCATTGGTCGTCAATTTTCATTCGTGTGGGGAAGTGTTGGAAATTAGGTGTTTAAACACCATTTTCATGGATGAATGGTGAGTAAATTTTTAGGTAAGATCCACAACGAAAAAGTATAAGGTCTTTAGAGATTTGAGTTCTCCTCCGCAAGTAGATCGAAATCAACCATCAATTTGTCAAAATTAGCTTTGGGATGAATGAGAAATTGTCACCCAAAGTGAGCTAAATGATAATGAAAATAAGTGAGAATTGTAGAAATCTAACATTGGAAAGAGAGAAAATGTTGAAGTGATATATATAGAGATGTTTGGATCAAGATTGATAACTTGATAAGTATAGAGGCTCTCTCTATATGAGCCACCCCTATATGAGCCACCTTTTGCTCTAGTTTTGTTTTTCCTTATTCAAAGAAGCCTATAAGTCACTTGAATATGCTTGGAACAGAATATTCTATGAAATAAAGACCCAAAATATTTGTTTTTGGTAAATAAAGGCCAAAAACCTTTTTTTGGTGGTAAATAGCCTTCATGGTGGCTCTCCCCATGAATATTATAAAAGGAGGTGTTCTCCATCTCATTTCTTCACATCAAAAAGTAAAATCTTCTTCTCTTCTCTCTTTGTTAGTCTCTGGTTAATAGTAGAAGCAAGTTGGTTAGAGTTTTCGTGTGAAGATTAGTCTAGTCTCGGGTTCAGTTTTGAGTCTCGGGTTCGGTTTCGGTCTCAATTTAGTTCTAGTCTCCATTCAACTTTCGAGTCTTGGTTCGTGAGTCATTACTCTAGTGGTACAATTCAGACAAGTCACTTCATTAAGGTGGAGAAGTCGAATGTTTTTCAGCTGCCTCCAACCGTTTTATCTTGAGAAACAGAAGTTGTTATCAACCTTTAATATCACAAGTAAGAGAGCATAAATGTTTTAATGAAATTGTGAAAACAAGACTCAGCTTGATTTCTCCTTAATTTATATTAGTGTTACGCTGTTCGTTTATTTTTAAGTTGGTAATTGTCTTATTTACATTTCGTAACTATGATATTTACATTGTTACTTTTCGTATTTCATAATTTTAGTTTTTATGTGATGTAATTAACGTATTTTACATTTGTAAATTTCATAATTGTATTACTGTAATTTTCTTTTAATCTTGTAATGCAATTGAAAATTTCTAACAGAAACATTAATCAACTCGACCACTGTGAGAACACTTTCACCCCAAAAAAGTCTTGGTAGATTTACATTTGATAGCATATATTTTACTCGTTCTACAATGGTAGTGTTATACCTCTCTGCTACACCATTGAGTTGTGAAGTCTTCAGAACTGTCATCTGATGACGAGTACCATGGCTTTTGCAGTACTCATGAAAAGTACCCATATATTCACCATTGTTATCTGTCCGGATACACTTCAGTAATCTTTCTCTCTCTTTAACTCGGGTATGGAATTCTTTGAAGACACTGAAAACTTTGTAGTATAAGCCCACACTTTCCTGGAGTAATCATCTACAAACGTAACAAAATATGAAGCACCCCCGAGGGATTTAGTATTCATGGGACCAAACACATCAGAATGCACCAAATCTAGATCATTTGAGCTTCTATCGAAAGTTTGTTTAAATGACACCCTATATTGTTTGCTAGACAAACAATGTGCACAATTCCTATATTTGGGAGGAACAACTTATTGGCTAAGATCTCAAGACCTTTCTAACTTATATGTCCAAGTTTCTTGTGCCACAATTCACTCGTGAAATCACCCTCCATGACATTCACCGAGCCACTACTAAGTTTTTTAGATGTCACATAGAACGTATGATTTTTCATTCCTCTTGCTACTATTAGTGAACCTTTGTTGAGCTTCCATTTTCCTTCACCAAAATAGTTGTGATATCAATCTTTGTTTTTGAGTACCAACTTGCATCCAGTATTTCTAAGTACCAACTTTCACCATACGTTCAATCGGATGTCTGGCACAAGTGTTTGTCTCTAGACACACATCTCCAATACCAACAACTTTGGAGGTTCCCTCATTACCCATTTTCACGATACCATATGCTTTGTACATTGAAAAAGATCCCTTCTGGATGTAACATAGATGGCGTCAACACTGTCGACTACCCAATATGTATCTAGGCACGTGACATTCATAACAGTTTCCATTGCAATAATAAAAACATCTTGGTTGATCCGTCATTTTCTTTATCACCATTTTCCTTTTGCTATCCAGCTTTCAATTTTCGACACTCACTTCTCTTGTGACCCATCTTCTTATAGTGATAACACTAAATACCATGTTTCATGGATTTGCTTCTCGAACGACCCCAATTACTGTTCTTGTTCCTACTCGGCTTCTCTTCCAACTTTCTGTAACAAGAGCCTCTAAGTAACTGGTAGGAGGACCCAAGGTTTTCTTTCTTTTTTCTACGTTCAACACACTGCTTTTAACTATACTCATTGACACTTTACCATCAGGAGAGAAATTACTCAACGACACTACCAACATTTTCCAACTATCTGGCAAGGAGCTGAGAAGTAACAAGGCCTGAAACTCGTTGTCTAGAACCATTTTCATGGTAGAGAGTTGATTCATAATACTCTACATCTCCATCAAGTTACAATTGAAGCCTACTCTTTGTATTTTAGGTTGACAAGTTTTTTTTATTATAAAAGCTTTATTCCCAGCTGTTTTCATACATCTTTTATAATTTATTACACAAAGAATGTGCAAAAGTCTCATTCGAAATATGATGATACACATTGTCATCCCCACTGACATATAAAACCCACAACTTGCCGATTCAACAACTCCCAGTCTTCATTACTCATATTCTTCGGTTTCCTCGAATCACCTTTAATCGAAGCGTGATACTTTTTGCTATAGAGGAGATATTCCATTTTCCTTTCCAAAACTACCAATGAGTTCCATTCAAACTAATCATCATGGTTGCATTTACCTCCATGATTACCTAGTGACTGTAATCCTATACGAAACTTGGCTCTGATACCACTTGTTGAGATTTTTGTAAACCTCAATAATATAATCACTATTATCCTAGTCTACCGAATTAATTTAATTTGTAGAAAAATAATTTATCGAACAGATTAATAAATCAATCACAAGAAAGCAGAAAAATAGGACACCAGATTTAATGTGGAAAATCCTTCAATGTGAAGGAAAAAACCGCGAGATAAACTCCGAATCAGATCTCCACTATAAAAATAATGGGGTTACAACAAGTTCTTCTCTAGATAAAACTAGAAGATTACACCAATCAAATAACTTGATCTACGTCACCAATAATGATGGATTACACCAAATTAAATCCCACTAATAAAGTGAATCAAAATATCCACTGTAGAGATAATGGAGAAATTACAATTCAAGATGGCTGTGATGAACCCACGAAAACAACCTCATATTACCGAGACGATAAAAGTAAAAATTGTCGTGATCGTGAGAAAATTTTTTCTTTCCGGCGTCACTAACTCGCTCCTCTTCTTAATTGTTATTAATTCAGCGGCTGAAGAAAAAACTACCACCACCAATTATTAGACTTCTAAGTCTAATAGAATTGTAGGGGTGTGCAAAATTTCTGAGAACCGACTGAACCAAACCAAACTGAATCGGTTCGGCTGGTTCTTTTGCTATACTAAATATAATCGGTTCGGTTATTTCTAATAACCATATATTCAGTTCAGTTACAATTTTCAATAATGTTGTGATCGGTTTGAACCGATGACAACCATATAATATATATATATATATATATATATATATATATATCTATTTTAGTCAAGTTAATAAATATTTTTTCAAACACTAGTTACCCAACCTCTCCGGTTTAGTCTCCCGAGTCCCTTCTTTTCCCTCCCTCACGCCTCCTACCTAAACAGAACCCTAGAGCATAAGCCTATTCGTCCTTCATCCCTCGTCCTTCATCTTCGCACCTCCTCGTCCTTCGTCCACCACCTCCTCATCCTCGCGCCTCCTACCTAAACAGAACCCTAGAGCAGAAGCCTCCTCCTCGTCTATCATATTCTTCCCTCATCTTCGCACCTCCTTGTTCGTCGCCTCCTCATCCTTCTTCCATGTTCCTCACGCCTCCAATCGTCATCCCTGTCCCTCACACCTCTTGAAGCAGAAGCCTCATCAACCATGTCCCTTGTTGTATCTTTTAAAGATAAATCAAACATATTTGATTAGATTTGTTAGTCTATGTTCTATAGATCTGTATATCCAGCTTAGATCTGATTATATATTTTTAATGTACATCCAGCTTTAATGTAGCTTAGATCTGTTAAGAATATTTGTTCATATACATCCAACTTTAATTTGTTCATATACATCTAGAAAGATTGTACATTCAGGTTAAAAATTTTGTTGCTGTTTTATGAATATTTGACAGGTGCATTCGAACTGATTAAAAGTAACCAAACCGAACCAATTACTTTGGTTACATTTGGTTCGGTTCTAACGGTTACCTTAGTTTGGTTTGGTTAGGTAATTTAGGTAAACGATGAAATCAGTTCGATTACAAATATCATTTACTAATCGACCGAACCAAACCGTGCACACCTCTTTAGAATTCTCCTTATAATTAAATGTGGCGGCTGTAGAGAATGCAAGGCCAAGAAACACTTTCACAATTGGGTTTTAATTATATGTGTTACACACACAACAATACTGTACACTAAGCTTCAAGTTGTTATTTATCATTCGGCCAGAATATGGTCAAATCTAATAGCCCAATAATTGGGCTCAATGTTTCCTTGGGTCGAAGAATAAGAAAGCCAATGTTTTTTCCAATAGGAGGGACAACCCAACAAAATGTATCCCTTTAATGTGTTGCTAACCGAACAATTAAAAGGTTGCATGGTGCATGAATCTTAGGTCTTCGTAGAGAATCACATGGCAGTTAGCACTATAACATCTTGACCTCTTGGATATTCACTCCCTTAGATGCCAATGACATGAATTCGCATTGTTGGAATGAGATTTTAGTAGTGAAATAAATATTTGAGATTGGGAGAGACTAGATAATTTAGAGGAAGAAGCTACTTGTATTATTTTTGACTTCTTGCTTTTGGCTTGATACAAATTCAAAGACATCACCTTTTTTTATACTGGTGGCACCTCCTAAACCAAATGGCTAGGATTTTGCCAACACAATTTTAATCTAATGGTTACAAATGACTCTCTAGAATTCTCTTCATAATTTCAAACTTACCCACACATTCCAGACAACTCTATGGACTTCTAGGATAGGCTTCTAGAAGAGATTTCTCTAGAACATGCCTCTAGAAATTTGGCTCTTATTTAGACAACATGTTTCTAGAAGTTGGGTTTTATTTAAACAACTAAGGCCCAAAAGCTAATAAAATCAAGTTTATATTTCAACACTCCCCTTAAACTTGATTTTGTTACTCCAATGAGACTTCTTAACTTGATGAAGTTTTATTACTTGAGTGGCTTGGTGAAGATATTGGCTACTTGATCATGCGACTTCACGTACTCCAATTGCACATCCTTTTTGGCGATGCACTCTCTAATGTAATGATAGCGCGTATCAATGTGCTTACTTCGATCATGGAAGACTGGGTTCTTGGCCAAAGCTATTGCTGACTTATTATCCATACAAATCTTGGTTGGCTCTTCTTGTGGATAACCCAACTCCTTTAACAAGTTTCGGAGCCAAATGACATGGAAACACATGAGGTAGCAGCTACATACTCTGCTTCACATGTGTAAAGAGTGACAATCGGCTATTTCTTTGACATCCATGTGAAGGCAGTGTCTCCTATGTAGAACACGAAGTCACTTGTGCTTTGTAGTCATCCATGTCTCTACCCCAATCACTATTGCTATATTCTATAAGCTTGTTATCATAAAAAATGGAATAGTACAAGACAAAGTTTGTTATACCATTAAGATAGCGAAGAATTCTTTTTACCGCCTTCAAATGAATTGTTGTTGGATTCTCCATGTACCGAATGATGACTCCAACCGCATAGAGAATATATGGCCTTGTACACGTCAAATATCATGAACTTCCAAGCAAGCTCTTAAAGAGTGTTGCATCCACTCTTTCTCCTTCCTCGTTCTTTGATAGTTTGATTGCACATTCCATTGGTGTGTCAATTGGATTAGAGTTATCCATGGATTTCTTAAGCACCTCCTTAGTATAGATTTCTTGAGTGATTAGACTGCCTTTGACTTCTTGCTTCACTTCAATGCCAAGGTAGTAAGACATGAGCCCGATGTCGGTCATCTCGAACTCCTTTATCATCTCTTTCTTAAACTCATCAAACATGCAAACACACAATCAAGATATCACCGTTTTGGATTTTAATGTAGAGTGCATGCTTATATAGACACTTGATGAAATTTCTTTAATTGAGGTACTTGTCAATTCAAGCATTCCAAGATGTTGGAACTTGCTTCAACCTATAGAGTGCCATTTTTAACCTTTTTAACTTTAAAATCTTATCTTCTTTTCCCTTGACTTTGTAGGCTTGTGGTAGCTCAATGTAGACTTCTTCTTTAAGGACACCCTTAAGGAAGGCAGATTTCACATCCATTTGATGTATCCTCCAACTATTTTGAGCTGCCAATGAAATAATTAGTCTAACAGTTTCTAGTCGAGCAACATGAGCAAATACCTCATCATAGTCGATGCCGACTCTTTGAGTGTAGTCTTTTACCGCCAATCTTGCCTTGTATCTTTCAACTTCTCCTTTAACATTTTTCTTTTCATTGTACACCATTTTACACCGATTGACTTGTGTCCTTTAAGAAGTGATGCTAGCTCCTATGTGTCATTCTCCTTGATCGCCTTTATTTCTTCATCCATAGCATTTTTCCAATTTTTGTTTTCCACAGCTTCTTGAAAGTTCATGGACTCACAATCGATAAAGAGACACAAGAGAGAAAGCTTATCTTGATTTTCAATTACCTCATAAAGTTCTTGTAAGCTTCTAAAGTGTGAAACTCTTTCACTTGAGCTTTCATTTTCTTGAGAAGTCACAGTTGGTGAAGCTGTAGAGTAGTAGGCTCCTATCTTGCTTGCTCTATCCTTGGTTTCTTCGTGCCATCTTCTTTAAAGTATGAAAGAGGTTGTAGACTTCATCATGTGGTCCTCAATCCCATTCTCCTTCTTCATCAAATATGATATCTTGACTGATGATTGTCTTCTCAATATTAGGATTGTAGAGCTTGTAACCTTTAGAGATGGAGTCGTAACCATTGAAGATGTACTTCTCTCCTTTACCATCCAGCTTTCTTCTTTTCTCATAAGGTACGTGCACATGAGCTATGCTTCCAAAGACTCTTAGATGGGAAATGTCAGGCTTCCTTCCACTCCATGCTCCTTAATGTTTTCCCCACATGCTTCTTGTTGGGGATTGGTTGGACATATAGACTGCACATCCAACCGCTTCCGCTCAAAACTCCTTTAGTAGTCCCTTGCTTTTGAGCATGCTCCTCGCCATGTCAAGAATTATTCTATTCCTCCTTTTGCCACTCCATTTTGTTGGGGGAATCCTGGGACTATCAATGGTCGACGTATTCCTTAAGTCTCACAGAACTCTTAAAATGCATTTGAGGTGAATTATCCTCCTCAATCGGACTTCATGGCTTTGATCACTAGGCCACTCTCATTTTCCACGACAACTTTAAATTTCTTGAAGTCTCTCCAAAGACCTCAGATTTTTTCTTCAAGAAATATACTCATGTTTTCCTTGAAAAATAATCAATGAAGAGAAGGAAATAGTTACTTTTATCAAGTGAGCTTGATCAGACCGCTCCATGAACATGCTTCTTTTTCCATATATGATTGCTCGCACCAGTATCTAGGTACCATCTATTGTCTTCACATCTCTTCATTGTCCTTGTAAGCTAGCAACAAAGGACCATCTTCTTGACTTCTTTCTTTAACATAGTTGGCATTCTTTTCAACTCTATTATTGCTAGGAGCTCTACATTCTGAAGCGTAATGACCAGAATTTTCACAGTTATAACACTTCACCTGTGACTTGTCACACCTAAATTTTGAATTGCCTCTCCCACGACCTCTTGTTGAGATTTCTCCTCTTTGGAAGTTGTTGTTGTTGTTGGGCCTCCAACTTTGTCCACGACCATGTCCATATCCACGACCTCGTCCTCGTTCTCGACCGCGGTCTCATCTTTGTTGGCTTTTATCATTGCGGCTGCTTTCTTCTTTAGTTGGATCAACTTGAGTCTTGAGGAGTTGATCCACGATCCCTTCCTTCTTCTTTTTCTTTTCTTCATAAGATTGCAACGAACCGAAAAGTTGCTCCATTGCCATGGTCAAGGTTGTTAGAATCGTGATCCTACCTAGGATTGTGGAGAGGTCTCGCGAATCAGATCAATGGATCGAATAGTGGATCATAAGATCCTACTATATACTAGTAATATTATGAAAAACCATAATTTATCAAACTACATATTAAAATTCTTGAATATAGTTAACTAATCAACGGTAAATTTCACTATTACCAAGTGCAATTTAAATTAACAAATAACAACTTAAAAATTGAATAGATTAAATGAACTTTATATTATTTTTTATGAATACCTTACAAAATTATGGTTAGTGGTATCATAAAATCGTAGTAAGATCATAAGATCCTACCAATCCAAGACAAAAATATAATTGGATCATAAAATCCTACCAATCCAAGATAAAAATATAATAGGGTTGTAAGATCCTCTTAATTTAAGATTTCACCTATGAATCAGATCATGGGGGTTAGACATGATCATATAATCATAAGATTTTATAATCTGGATCGAGAGTTTAACAACCATGGTCATGGCTTCCAAGTCTTTTGTTTCTTCGATGATGGTGACAATATGTTTGAACTTTGGATCTAACATTCTAAGAATTTTCTCCATCATTTTTACATCATCTAACTTTTCACCATTTCTCTTGAGTTGATTGGTCACCGTTAATACTCAGAGAAGTAGTCAGAGATGACTTCTCCTTCTTTCATATGCAAAGTTTCAAACTTGGCTCTTAAAGTTTGAAGACATACCTTCTTGATTGGATCGATTCCCTTGTAAGAGGTTTGAAGCTTCTCCCATACTTCCTTAGCTGACTTTGCTTCCAAAATCTTCCCAAAAGCATCATCATCTAATCCTTGATAGATTAGTTATATAGCCTTCTTGTCTTTATTTCTTGAGTCTCTCAAACTATCCCTTTGAGTTTGAGATATACTACCCTCATTCTCCGGCTCAGTGTGACATTTCTCTGCTATCTACCACACGTCTTGGGTGCCAAGGAGAGCCTTCATCTTGATGCTCCAATTTTCGTAGTTGCTATTGTTGAGTGCTGAGACTTGGAAGGGAACCATACAGCTACTCGCCATCTCTCTAGGAAGGATCTTCAAGCTTGATATCAATATGTTGGAATGAAATTTTAGTAGTGAAGGAATTATTTGAGAATAGGGGAGACTAGATAATTTAGAGGAAGAAGCTAATTATATTATTTCTCACTTCTTGTTTTTGGCTTGATACAAATTCAAAGACATCACCCCTATTTATTCTAGTGGCACCTCTTAAACCAATGACTAGGATTTTGCCAACACAATTCTAATCTAATGTTTACAAATGATTCTCTAGAATTCTCTTCATAATTCCAAACTCACTCACACATTCTAGAAAACTCTATAGAAATCTAGGATAGACTTCTAGAAGATATTTCTCTAGAACATGCTTCTAGAAATCGGGCTCTTATTTAGGCAACATGTTTCTAGAAGTTGCGCTTTATTTAAACAACTAAGGCCCAAAAGCTAATAAAATGAAGTTAATATTTAAACACACGTTTGCTTTTATGCTTGTTTTAAGTTCAATATCATATGCAAGGGAGTCCGCTTGTTTGGAAAGAAAGAGATTATTTTGGCTTGTTGCAAGGATTTAACATAGAAGCTATAAATGGTCCGTCATCCTGTGGGTATTATTGGTTTTGTGTAGGGGTGTAAGTAAAACCGACTGAACCAAACTGAACCGCAGTAGTTCAGTCGGTTTGAGAATTTTTTACGGTTCCGTTCAGTTTAATTTAGCAAAAATGTAGGATGATGTGATTACCCAAGAGGGTGCATTAGGTACTTTCGTGTAAATGAATGTTATGCTATGAAATTAAAAATTATAATAGTGTTAAGAGAATATATTGAGGAACAATTAAATACGAAACAAAAATTAAAGAGATGAGGGAAGATAGAAAGATCACAAACGATTTTTACATGGTTCGACACTCCCTGCATACATCCACGCTTCAAGACACCTCCTTGAAGATTTCACTATAATCACAATCTTCTTCACGGTTGAATATCAAAACCTCATACACCAATTGATTTAAGGCACCAATCACACCTCTTTATAACTTTAATAATTCTCCCGAACAAAAGAATAACTCTATTTTAGAGCAGATATACAAATATGCTCACAAGATTTAACTACACTCAAAACACTAAGATGAGGAAGTATATGGCTCAAGGAAAGAAAAATATTTCTCTGAATTTTCACAAAAGAATTAGTGCTCAATTGTTGTGTCTTTTACCTCCAAGAATTTTCTCTATTTATAGGCTCAAAAAAATTAGCCGTCGGTGCAAAACAGTGAGGAAAGGACGCCCGCCGGTACAATAACGATCGTCAAGTGGAGCATCAATTTTTCGAAAATTTTCCATTTTTAACAAGTATTCGACCGGTTGTACAGTAACAGTCATCCACTCGATCATTTGTTTTTCAAACAATTTTCCATTTTGGGAACGGTCGTCCGATGCACAGTAACGGTCATCCGCTGGACCGTTTAATTTTAAAAAAATTACGAAAGAAATCCTTTTTAATTTTTGCATTTTAAAATCTCGGGTCCGTTCTTGATAGAGATGAACTAATTTATATATTTTAAAAATATTTTATTGTGATAAAATCATTTTGTTCGAAAACATGATTTTATATTTCTTTTTTAGACTTATTTTTTCTATCCTAGAAGCCATGTGATTATTCATCTTAATAATTTTAAGCTCCTATAGAAATTTATCTTCTGAGTCTCCATGATTCTTCAAACATCTTTCTGCTTCTCATGTGCAACTTTCAATCGTGTAATACTGCATGACAAACATAATACTTGCACATACATTAGTACTTAAAAATGTTTTGTGATCATCAAAATTAAATTATTTACTCAAAGAGTCAATAATTTCCCCTTTTTTATGATGACAAACCATTGTTACTTATATCAAATATAATCGTTAAATATATGCATAAAGGAACAATACCACCTTTAGTCTAGCTCTCTCTTAATTCAACTCCCTCTTAATTCAATATCTCTCCCCCTTTGGCATCATCAAAATTAAAAATTCATAGTACATCATCAAAACAATTCATTACAACATAATAGGCAATCCATCAAAAATCAGAAATTAAATCAATAAGCCATTCAATAAATCATAATAAACCATCCATCAAAATTAGAATTCAGATTTATCAAAAGAAAATTCAGAATCATAAATCATCAAAATAAATGTCAGAAACATAATTCATAAGTAAATACATTAAATAGACTATAAATTTATGCATCAGGAGGAGGCTGAGGGAAGCAACGATGTAGATAAGTCATGACGGACTCGAACTAAGCTTGTTGTTGCTGAAGTAAGTGGTCGTAGTTATGCACTTGTTGAAGTTGAAGTTCTTGAAAGGAAGAGGAAAGGGTAGGGGTGTGCACAAGATGGGACGGGATGGTTTTTTAGTCTTTTTGTCCCGTTCCGAGCAGGACGGGATGGGGTCGGGACGAGTATTTTGGGTAAAAAATTTAAAGGTTAAAAATTAAAATTGGTTTAAAGTTCAAAAGATTAAAATATTAAAAATTAAAAATTTATGGGTTAAAATTAAAAAAATAAGGGTCAATTTTAAAAATAAATGTTGGGCTATTTATGAAAAATCAGGATGGGACAAAAAAATTTGTCCCGTCCCATCCCATCCCGCTTGATTCGGGATGGTTTTTTGAGACGGGACAGATTTTTCGGGACGGTTGCACGCCCCTAGGAAAGGGAATCGATTCAAGCATTCGTAGTGTCTAACCTTTCATAGACACCTTGAAGAGTATATTCTTGTGCCTCGGCCATTCTTACACCATGAGAACCAATATTTTCATCTTCAACCGTTCTTTCTATTGAGCATAATACCTTCAAGGGATGTGTTTAGACATTTATAATATGAAATTACATTTTTTATAATTGTTCTTTTAAATTATTGTTGAATAATTTATGTAAATATATGAAAATTTCATATTCGTTAATGAGACTGTGATCTTGTATAAGTACAAGAGGATTAGAATCATAGATAATGAATAAAATTGTCAGTAACATATTAAAGTATGTAATCTTTAATGAATGATTGCTAGTATGGTTTATTAAGTATTATGAATGCATGTGATTTAGATCTGGATCATTGATGTGGATAGACATCTTAGTGAATATACTTTATATAATAAGATTATATATGATAGGACCGATGTGGATTAATATCTTTATTAACTTATCATTTATCATAAAGATTTAATACACATCAATATGATGATCATATGTAGATAGGTTTGAATCATGAGTAGCCATGAACTCCAATGCATGTTTACTAAATCTTTTGATTCACTCATTAATGTTTGTTTGTAAAACAGGCTAGTGACTTTTGTTTTGGAGATTCAGGGATATGGATGACTAGAACATGATCTTACAAGATTTAGAATTCAATTTTTCCTAACGCATCATATATTGGTTCCCTTAAGTGTTAATTCTAAAACTGAATGGTTATTAAGCTTAAATTTATAATACGATCATAAATTAGCCATTCACTAGTGATTTAATGGTACTTAAGGATCAAGAATTAATTAGAATGATAAAACGATAATTTTGACCAACTATAATTTACAAACCAATATTTGGAGGACATAATTACATGAAATGATTATATCAATGGACTATACGAGGATACTCTGTAAATACATTATGTAATCTCTAAGAGTGCAATTTTATATTTATAGTAGAGTAATAATGGAATTAATAAATAATATTATTTAATTAAAGAGTTTAATTATTAATCTGATTTATTGAAGCTTAGGATTATGGACCTATGGTCCCCAAGTCACCTCTGTACTACACAATTTAGAGTCTGAATATTTTAGAACATGAGAAAAAGACTGACTTGCAAAAGGAATTATATTTTTAGAGTAAATATATAATTATGAGATAATTATATAAGATTAATAACTAAGAATTATTTAATATAATTTAAAATTATCATTAAATAATAATATCGATTAATTTTGTGTTAATCGATAATTGAGACAAAATATCTAATTTATAAAATTAGATAATGTTCAATTATTATGAGATAATAATTCAAATTTTGAATCAACTAAATCTATTGTTTGAACTAATAGATAATTGTTGAATAATTTATTGTTGAATAATTTATGTAAATATATGAAAATTTCATATTCGTTGTACACCGCGTGGCACTTCAGTGTTGTACAATTACAGTGAGTCTCACTTCAATTTCATATTTGTAATTAATTTATCATTTGATGTAAATCCTAAAAAATATATTCCTATTATTCTGTTGGCTTCAATATGCTAACAAAACAGTTGCAATCAGGGGTGAAACTCTCTAAGATAAAAGTTAATAAAAAAGCTTTGTGAAGAATTTTTAATTATTTTTTATTAGAGTTTTATATAATAAATTAATCATTCATCAAAATCTCTAGATCTCATGTACTCAGTATATCTAGAGATAGAAAAGTGTTCTTGATATATTCTACGTGCTCACACACGACTTAGTGTATTTGAGGATTGGCTCGAATGATCATGGTGTAGATCTCAAAGTCTATCATTTGTAGGATAGCAAGATCGTTGTATTCCAACGACACTTGATTGGACTATAAGAGGTATATTTTATATCAATATATGTCTTTCATTTAATAGATAAATATATAATGGACCCGATCTGAAAAAATATTTTTTAATTAAAAAGTTTTCATCTTTGGGATCTGTGACTATGCGATCGTTTATCTTTTTATAATTTTTTTTTAAAACACCACCACGCCTTCCGTCGCGCGTCGCCGTAGATTCTAATAATTGGTATCATAGTGCTCTTTAATATTTATATATTTATATATTAAGTGGGTGTTCTTGCATCGTTCATAATATAGATTTTGATATGTATGAATGAATGGATGGTTTGTTTTTTGAATGTATGGTTAATGATGAATCGTTAATTATATGGTGACTTTTGGGTTTAGGATTTGTTCTTTATTTTTTTCTTAGATCTTGTCTAAGCCGTTTCGGACATAGTAATTTTTGTAATTTTATTTTTGAATATCATGTTGTAATATTTTTGGTGTCGGCGTCGAACCGACACCAGAAATTAGATTTCCGGCACTGGCGCCATCGGTAGTCCAACGGCAGCAATGCCACCGTGAAGGACGCCAACAGTGGTTGATGGCGGTGGTGGCGAGGGTGGATGGGGGCGGTGGTGGGAGAGTCCTATTGTCAGAGGTAATTGTTGTTACTGCAATGGAAGTTTCACAGAAATCTTGATACTGTGTTACCCTATCCCTGTGATGTGTCGTGAAACCGAAATCATATCCTAATTTTTTAATTTTTAATTTTGATTTTGAATTTTTGAAATTTTGAATTTGAATTTCAGAATTTAAAATTTGTTTTTAAAAGGATAATTATTGATTTTAATTTTAGTTGAAAATTAAAATTAATTAATTGATTATGTTTAACCCAAGTTTGATAAGTCATCAAATTATTTTTTGACTATCAAGTTCAATTAAGTTTAAAAGGATAATTAATGAGATTATTTAATTAGAAAAAAAGTTTATCCTAATTAAAAAAGTTTTGATCAAAACTTGATGATTACGAAGATGGACCTCTGGTGGAGAAGGATCTATTTGAGAAATATGTATTCTTGAAGTCCTCAAAATCATCAATGATTGCCCATGCCAATGTATTAAAATACATAGTTCCATCAAAAGGAATTTCTAATATCCTATTCATAGAGCTTCCATCAAGAGTTATGGTAACACCCTTCACATAAGACTTCAAAACTAATGGATATATAGTCAATGAAAGATTACAAAAGATTAAATTAACAAGCCTAGGATACATTCTAAGTTTTAGAATCAAAATGTTTTCCCAACCCATCCTACAAAGAAGAGGAACAATCTTCATACCATCAAAATCCTTAATATTTATATTTCTTCCCCTAACAATGTTCTTATTCTCATACTTATGGAAATTTGTGCTAATTTCTTCATTAATGAAAATATTTTCATCATACTTCAACTCCTCTTCAATGGTGGATAGATTTCTAACACGCTTCCCTTTTGAAGCTCTAGAGGATCTTGATGCACTAGCTTTAGGAGCCATAGAGAATTTAAATGGGTGGAAAGATGAAGAAATTTTAGAAAATTATGAGTGATTAAAATAGATTTGGTGAAGAAATTAGGGATTTGAGGAGTGGGTTTGAAGGGTTAGGGTTAGAGAGAAGAAGAAAAGGAGAAAAATGAAGGTGGGTATGTAAAAAATCATGGTTTTAATCGTAGCGAAAAATCCTGTTTGCGACAGAGAGGTCGACCGCTCCATAGGCACTGGTCGTCCGCTTCTAGGTGAAGAACTCAGATTTTCATCTTTTTACGCGGACGTCCGTTGGCTCATCCGCCCCTCATCTGTTACTCATCCAAATGGTGACATAAGCTCATTCGTTGCTTCATCAGTTACCTCCCGGGATGCACGATTAATTTTTGTTTGCTTTTTATGATATTAACACACTCAATATTTGATTACTAAGAATCAATATCATTATAACCATAATAACAAATGTATAAAAAAACTTATTGTACATTATTCATAATGCAAGTCGATTTTAACATGATCTAGTATAAAATGATGCCTAACATAAATGTGCTTACTTCTAGAATGTAAAATAGGATTTTTGAGAGATTTATAGCACTAGTGTTATCACATTTTATAGGAACATGGTCAAAATATAATCCAAAATCTCTTAGGGTTTGCTTCATCCACAAAATTTATGCACAATAACTACTAGCAGAGATACATTCAGCCTCAGTTGTGGACAACGCTACAAAGAAGGGACAAAACCCACTAGTGCTTTTTCGATCTAGCATGCTTTCGGCATAATTTGCATCTGAGTAGCCAACTAAATTCATAGAAGATTCTTTTGAATACCAAAGTCCTAAAGAAGATGTGCCTCTTAAATATTTAAAAATCCTTTTTAACTCATTTAAGTAGGATTATTTAGATTTTGATAGAAAATGAGCATAGAGACACACACTGAACATAATATCAGGCCTTTTAACGGTTAAATAGAGAAGAGAGCCGATCATACCTCGATAAACTTTACTGTCTACAGCCTTACCTTTTTCATCTTTGTCTAACTTCACTATGGTGCTCATGGGGGTGCTCTTCGCCTTTATATTTTCCATGCCAAATTCTTTAGAATGTTCTTGATGTACTTTTCTTGGTTGATGAATATCCCTTCTTTTGTTTGTTTGATTTGAAATCCAAGGAAGAAGTTTAATTCTCCCATAAGACCCATATCAAACTCTTGCTACATCATTCTTGAAAATTCCTCACACAAAGATTCATTAGTAGATCCAAAAATAATATCATCAACATAAATTTGTGCAATCAACATATCATTTTCTTTAATTTTGACAAAAAGTGTTGTATCAATTTTTTCGATGCTAAAATTATGGTCAAGTAAGAATTTACTAAGACGTTCATACCATGCCCTAGGGACTTATTTGAGACCATAAATGGACTTTTTAAGTCTATATACATGATTAGGATATTGAACACTTTGAAAACCAAGAGGTTGCTCGACGTAAGCTTCCTCTTTTATGTATCCACTTAGAAATGCACTTTTCACATCCATTTGATATAAAGTAAAAGTTTTATAACATTCAAATGCAAGAAACATTCTTATTGACTCTAATCTAGCCACGGGTGCAAAGGTTGCAACTAACCTAGCTTTGTTTATAGTTACTACTCCATTTTCATCTACCTTATTTCTAAAGACCCATTTAGTACCAATTACTGGGTAATTTGATGGCCTTGGAACAAGATCTCAAATCTCATTTCTTTCAAATTAGTTTAACTCTTCATGCATAGCGAGAATCCAATATTTTCTATTTTCGGCTTTGCTAGAATTTTTAGGTTCAAGAGTTGAAATCAAAGCAATATTACCTATAAAATTTTGTACTGAAGAACGAGTTTGAATACCACTTACAATATTTCCTAAAATGATCTCCGTTGGATGATCTTTAATGCTTTTCCACTCTTTTGGAAGATGTTGATCATTTTCTTCCACAGTCGGCTCCTTGTTCGTTAAGCTCGGTATTTCTTCTACATCATCAACATTTCTAGAAATTGTTTTAGTAGTAGCACATTCAAATTCATCAAACACTGCATGCATAGATTCTTCACTACTAAAGTTCTTTATTAAACACTCGATATGCTTTACAAGAAAATGAATAACCAAGAAATATACCGATATCAGTTTTTTAGTCAAATTTATCTCTATTATCCTTATTATTTAAGATGAAGCACTTGCATCTAATTACTTTAAAATACCCCATGTTTGGAGTTTTGTTGTTCCAAAGCTCATAGGGTGTTTTCTTTAAAATAGGTCTTAGCATTGCTCTATTTATAATGTAGCAAGATGTGTTTATGGCTTCAGCCCAAACATATTTAGGTAAGTCATTTTCACTTAGCATAGATCTTACCATTTCTTGTAGGGTACGATTCTTCCTCTCAACAACTCCATTTTGTTGTGGAGTTTGAGGTGCAGATAAATTATGATCACAACTATTTTCATCACAAAAAATTTCAAATTTTTCATTTTCAAATTCACCTCCATGGTCACTTCGAATTTTAGAAATACGAAACCATTTTTCATTTTGAACTCTCTTTGCAAACTTTTAAAAACTCTTGATTGCTTCATTTTTATGTTTTAAAAACATAACCCAAGTAAATCTTGTATAGTCATCTACAATGACAAAAGCATAATGATTTCCACTTAAACTTGCAACCCTAGGGGGTCCAAATAAATCCATATGAATTAATTGTAAATGCCTTGTGGTGGAAATCAAATGTTTTGACTTAAAAGAACTTTTCACTTGTTTTCCCATTTGACAACTTTCACTCACTTTGTCTTTTTCAAAAGCAAGTTTTGGTATTCCTTTAACAAGGCCATTTTGTGAAAGATTTCAAAGAAGATTCATACTAGCATGACCTAGTCTCATATGTCATAGCCAACTATCATCTTATAGGGAAACAAGACAAAGAACATCAAAATTTTGAATAACAACAGTGTAAACATTTCTGTCCCTTCCCAACAAATAGAACTTTGCTAGACGATTCTTCTATTATAAAGCAAGCGTCTTCATAAAAAAAACTCTAAGTTTTTTATCATATAGTTGACGAATAATAAGAAGATTATGTTTGAATCCATCAACGTAAAACACATTCTCTATAGTAGGAGAAGAGTTACAACTTACCGAACCTATGCCAATAATTTTACATTTTTTGTTATCTAAAAAGTAACAGATCCACTCTTTTCTTTCAAAGAGGAGAAGAGATTGTAGTTACCGGTCATGTGCCTCGAACATGTACTATCAAGATACCATTTCTTATCCTTATAGCGCTTGACCAACAAGATAATAACTTAAAATTTAATTAGTGATACCCAAATCTTCTTGGGTCCTTTTTGGTTAGCATTGGTTTTTGGACCCCATCTATTATACTAAAGAGATTCAAAATTTTAATAAAAAGCATACGGCATATGACCTTTTCTACCACATGCATAACAAGTTACTTGTAGAAGTTGTGTGCCTGTTGCTCTAATAAAGAAATTCTTATAACATTTTTATATTATGAGGATTTGTAACCCAAACCCACCTTTTATAAAAAAACACATATTTTTTTTATCAGCAACAGGGTGGGATTCAACACACACACTATGACAATAAACAGAGCCAGTAAATGAAGCCTTACCATACACACCCCAACAAAAGGATCCAACTTTTGTTGACATGGGCAACACTTAAATACTGCAGCTAAGCTTATCAAAGTCTCGATGTGGGACACTGAACACACGCTTCAACTGATTTATTTTTTTATTACGAGCAGGATGGAATTCAACACACACACACCTTTGAGTGCTAAGAAGATTATCTAAGTTATCTCTTACATACGTGAACTTTGAAATAGTGTTGTTTAATTCCTTAATCTTCTTTTATCTATCATTAAGATCTCTTTTGAAAACATTCAAGGTTGATTTTGGTTTTAAATTCTCTTGTTTTAAAATTGTTATTTTCTTCTACAAGAGTAACATTCTTTTTCTTTAATTTGATATTCTTTCCATATAATTCTTTAAACTTACTATAAAGTTCTTTGAAAGCATCTTCTAAATCATCATAAGCTATTTTATCAATTACGTCTATAGAGTTAGTGCATACCTCATCTTCATGGGCCATGAAGCACATGTTTGCCATTTCTTCACCCTCTTGTTCTTCTTCACTATCACTTTCATCCCAAGTTACCTTAGGCTTTCTTCTTATGTGTTTTTGGACAATTCTTGAGAGTTGGACAGTCAACCCTTATATGGCCTAGCTTTTTACACTTGAAGCAAGTGAGAACGTCTCGATTTATTCTAATTTCTTCCCTTCGAGGAGTGCTCCTTTTTCGTTGAAAAAACTTTTTGAATTTTCTTGTAAGGAGAGCTATGTATTCATCTCCATCTTACTCTTGCTCATCGTCGATGTCATAATATGTGGATGATTTTAGAGCAATACTTTTTTCTTTTTTGTTCTTCTTCCTAATGCTCATTTATTCTCATCTTGTACGTGAGAAGTGATCCAATGAGTTCATCGAGTGGTAAGGTGTTGAGATCTTTTACTTCTTGTATTGCGGTCACTTTCACCTCCTAAGACTTTGGTAGACGTCTCAAGATCTTTCTTACAAGTTCAACGTTAGAATAAGTCCTTCCAAGAGCTTTCAAACCATGTATGATGATAGTAAAACGAGTGAACATTTCACTAATCACTATTCATTTTAAAAAGTTCATAACTATGAATAAACATTCTGAGTAAGTATACTAATCTTAGATCCCTTAACTTGATTTGTACCTTCATGCGTAACTTCAAGCATATTCCATATTTCTTTAGCACTAGTACACGTGGACATTCTATTGAATTCATTATTATCTAAGGCATAATATAGAGTGTACATAGCTTTAGCATTCAAGGAGAGTTTCTTTTTATCATTTTCGTTCCATTTGTTACTTGGTTTAAGAATTTCCTTACCGTCAATAATTTCACTATGAACGAATTGACCAGTGACTATAATATCCCAAAGCTCATAATCTAAAGATTGAATATAGACCATCATTCTAGCATTTCAATAGTTATAATCATTTCCATTAAAAAATGGAGGTCTAGTGATGGATTGTATTTCAACAAAACCACCATTTAAAGATGCCATTTAAAAATTACACACAAAAATCACAACCTAGCACTTGTACTAATTGTACGATCGTGTATTTACCCTAAATAGGGGTGAATTAGGTGTTTTTTGTGTAAATGCGTGTTATACTATCAAATTAAAAATTATAATAGTGGAATTAAGCAAATATATCGAGGAACAATTAAATACGAAACGAAAATTAAAGAGATGAGGGAAGAGAGAAAGAACACAAATGATATTTATGTGGTTCGACACTCCTTGCCTACGTCCACGCTTCAAGGCACCTCCTTGAAGATTTCACTATAATCATAATTTTCTTCATGGTTGAAGATCAAAACCTCGTCCACTGATTGATTTAACTGCACCAATCACACCTCGTTACAACTTAAGAATTCTCACAAATAAAAGAATAACTCTCTCTTAGAGTAGAAACACAAATATGCTCACAAGATTTAACTACACTAAAAAACTAAGATGAGGAAGTATATGGCACAACGAAAGAAAAATATTTCTCAAAAGAATTCATGCTCAATTGTTGTGTGTTTTGCCTCTAAGAAGTCCCTCTATTTATAGGCTTGAAAAAATAGCCGTTGGTGCAAAACAGTGATGAACGGACGTCCGTCGGTACAGTAATGGTCATCTGGTGGAGCGTCCATTTTAACAAGCGGTCGACCGGTTGTACAGTAACAGTCGTCCACTTGACTGTTTATTTTTCAAACAATTTTCCATTTTGGGAACGGTCATTCAATGCTAAGTAACATTCGTATTCTCGATCGTTTAATTTCAAAAAATTCACAAAAAAATTCTGTTTAATTTTTGCAGTTTAAAACCTCATCCGTTACATAGTAACGAACATCCGTTCTTTACAGAGACAGAATAATTTATATATTTTAAAAATACTTTATTGTGATAAAATCATTTTGTTCGAAAACATGATTTTATATATCTTTTTGAGACTTATTTTTTCTATCCTACGAGCCATATGATTTTTCATCTTAATAATTTTGAGCTCCTATAGAAATTTATCTTATGACTCTCCATGATTCTTCAAATATCTTAGCGCTTCTCATGTGCAACTTTCAATCGCGTAATACTACATGACAAATATAGAAATACTTGCACATACATTAGTATTTAACAATATTTTGTGATCATCAAAATTAAATTATTTACTCAAAGAGTCAACAAAAACTTGTGCGGTTTGGTTTGGTTTGCGGTTTTGTATAAGAAACCCGCAATTAAATTATTTACTCAAAGAGTCAACAAAAACTTATGCGGTTCGGTTTGGTTTGCGGTTTTGTATAAGAAAACTGTACTGAACCGAACCGAACCAAACCGCGTTAATACATAAAAATATAACGTATATATATTTTCTCTATAAATATATGACTCTTTTATAAATATATTTTGTATATATTCCTTTCTAATTTTTTTATCTATTAGGGATTTGCTAGGGATTTGGTTTTCGTTGATATTGAAAACTATTTTTTTAATATGTCTGTAAGGTTTTATTTAAGATTAAAATTTAGGTTTTTAAAAATTTGATCGGCATATTTCAAGTGAATTTTTATGATTTTTTCACGATGCGGTTGGGTTCGGTTTGAGATTATTTTTTTGGTTCGGATATGTTTCTCTTTGTAAAAAACCGCATGTGTGGTTGGGTTTGTCAAAACTCTCTAAACTGAACTGAACCAAACCGATTACCCCTAGTTTTGTGGGCTTTATGAGCATCATAGAGCTAATGGATTCTGAGAGGCATGGGTTTGTGTCATCATTAAGACTTACATATCAAAGTTTTATTATATCCGGAAAGAGTTATCACTTGATAGTGTGTTTTTGAGGTTGATTGATATGATACTAGAGAGCAGTACATACTGAAAGGGAACCTTTGATGAAAAATTAGGTGTGCTTTAAGTGTAAAGAGAAGCTCATGATACGAAGAGAAACTCTGCATCAAAGAGGACCCCATGAATTGGTCTTAGTGAGAGACTAAGCCTATGTCAAAGTGAATTTGTGGTAGTGTTCTGTAGATTTCAAGCTTCATGGATAATGTGTGATTTAAGGAATATGCTTCTTGAAGATTTCTCACCTTAGTAACAATGAATGGCCTTAATAAAGGGTCTTAAATAGTTTGAGCCTCGATGGAGTCTCTTTGTAGTTGTATTGCATAATCTTTCAAAATGAGGTGGTACTACAACAAATATGACATTTTACAGGTTTTAAATACGGGATTTTTAGTCTTCTCTTGTAAAAAACTCAAAACATCAAGAGTTTTTGTGAATCTTGTAAAAAAGTATAAAAAATGGGAGTGAGAATTTAGAGGAGCGGGACTTAATTGAAAATGCGAGATTGAAAATGAGATAAAGGGTATTGACCAAACCGGTCTCTTCTCTAATCCACTGTCTCTCATGCCTCATTGTTCTTTCCTCTCTCCCTTTACGATTATAGTCTCTTATCCTCTCTCTCTCTCTCTCTCTCAAGCACCTCTCTCTATCTCTCTCGAGCACCTCTCTGTCTCTCTCTCAAGCAACCCTTTTGGTCTTCCTCTCTTAAGCTCATCTCACCTCCACCTTAAGACTTTCTCTGAATCTCTCAACCTCAGACTCGCATATTTAGAAATCACCTCCATCTTAGCTCGCATGTCCTCCATTTCGTGCTATTTCTCTGAAACTCTCATTCATCTAGACAATGTACTAATTTGAGGAGGCATTGTGTTGAACTCTCACTCATAGGCTGACTTTTTAGGCTTGATCTACTATTAGTTATTAGGCACACCGCTCTGTACGTATCTTCATCTTTAGTTATGTATGTAAGTTTTATATGGTTGTCATTAATGAATGTTGCATGTATTGAGTGTGCTATGCTCTATGGTAAACTCCTATAATTTTCCTAGATTCAAACCAAGGATGGCTACCTATTGTCTCTTTGATGTGTATCTTCCCATAATTGGGTTATAAGAAGAGATTAGGGTCCTCCAGTTCTGCTCCAGCATGGACTCTTCATGGTGAGGATTCTTCTTGTGTTCTATGTTCATGCTTCTTTTGTAAAAAGTAGTGTTTTGATCTCTTATCGGAGTATATGAACCTACAAAGCAGAAATTGCTGAGGATGTTTCCTGGAAATCTTCATGCAGTAGCGCACTTAGTAATAGTTTATAGACACTGTATTTTCTAGTTTGATTTCATTTATTGGTTTACACAACTGATTCAATCACCAATGGAAGTTTACCTAGAATTGTCACTTTTACATTTTTTCTACTCTTTAATATTCAAAATCCCATATAATTTTTTGGCAATTCTCTACAATGATCATCAAGATCATAAGGCTAGCATGACCTATTTTTATGTTGTTGATTAAGCTCTTGGTCTAAACCTTCTGTTGCATCACCTAGTACTAAGAGATTTTGATGACATTACACACTTATCATTTATGACGCAATTACCTGTATTCATGTGATTTTTTTTATCTCTTTTGAATTATTCTATTTCTGTAGTGATTTATCTTTTGTGGCTGAATCATGCAGACTGTTGGCACCATAGGTGGTCTTTTTTAAATGAATGTTGTATTAGTAGACTAAGTACTAATACTTTTAGATGATACTTTTGGATAATATTTTGTGAAAATGAAATGATGTTTGAATGCCTTTTAGTCTAGTAATATATTAATTTTGAATGTTTAAATATGTATGTAAATAGGTGCATACAAATTGATTGTAAAAAATAACATTTATAAAATGCCAGGAAAATCTTTTTATAAGAGGCATAATTTATAACAAAAAACCATATCAATGAAATTCAAAAAATCTTATGGTATCTAATTTAATAGAATACAAAAATACATGTAAATGTTAATTCACAAGTATTAAAAATACATGTTGAATACTTCAATAGGAGACATTATGCCTTGCGAAAAACATGGACTTTTAATATAAGGGGTTGTCACAGACGCCGCGAGAACCCTGTGGATTACTTTTCATAGGATTTTCTACCTCTTGTAGAATGTCATATTTCTTGCAGTGTGGGTAATGTACATGTATCATCAGAAATATAGGTCCATATAAGTTTTATAGGATGCCTCCCATCTGTATGTATTGTTCAAGTGGTGATAAGGTTTTTCCTTTTGATTTTGCACATAACCCATATAAGCATGGTTTTTGAGGGGTGCTTGTTGAATATGGCGAGTGTAAGATAAATTTGGGCACGATTTAAGGCTTTGGCATGCACTTCAGTTTAAAGCTTTGTTGGCTTGAGTTGAAAAATCCCCTAGGGGATTTGATTAGTTTCTTCTGAGTGTCGATTTGGTTATTGAAATCTAATTCTTAAGCTCTTGAGTTGTATCAATGATTAGGAGATGGGCTTGTCTTTGTTGCAAAGAGTAGAGACTATGGGGACTGAACCTTTGTTATGTTGTGCAACATGGTTTTGGTCAGAATTATGGTTCGAGTCCGTATCAATAAGGTTTGGGAGAAAGATGATGCTTGAGAAGTGATTGAGCTAAAATGAAAGGGGTCTTTTTTGGATATGGACCGATAGGGTGGCTTTGTAGAAAACGTTGGGTTGATCCAGAGGGCATTTAAATTTATTCAATTGGGGAAGATGATAAACAATGGCTTCATATCATTAAAAGACTCAAATTCGCTGGGTGAGGGTTCAAGGAAACTAAAGCCTGTGACATTTTTAAAGGAACGGTTGCCCCTAAAAGTTCCTTAATGCCACATGTTTCTACTAATCAACCATTTAAAATGAAATAGAGACTAATGAATGGGAGTTGAATTCAAAATGAACAATACAATTTTGAATCCCTTGAGAGCCTGAATTACAGATGGGAATTTTGGTGAGGGGGAAGATGATGCTTGAGAAGTGATTGACTTGGGACTGGATTCCTAGTTGCATGGCAACTTTGACAGAGAGCTTAAAAGGAGGTTCCTTTGTCTCTGAATTTTCTAGTTCATATAGATTGAGGTGTCATGGTGGGATGTTCGACTTAACTCATAGAGTCGCCAAATGTATAGGTCAGTTTGGTATTTTGAGTAAATGGGCTAATAAATTCAATGCATCTTTATAGTGTTGGCTTCTGTCAGCATGTCCGTATCAAAAGAGAAAAACTCAAAATAAAACAAAAGTGAAGTTGGAGCTGAGCCTGGAACTTCATCTAGGAATTTGGTCTATCTGGAATGAAATTTGTATCCCTTCACGACACAATATTAACCTCTTTGAATGGTATTGATGGCGAACGCACATGGATAAATTCAAAATGAAGTTGAATGAAAACGGAACTTGCATTGATTTTTCCCAGAGCTCGTATTACAAACGTGGGAACTCTCCCATTGAAATACAACATGGATTCTTAATAACAGAAAAGGCAGCATGAAAAGAATGGGAGAAAGAGTAGCATGAAGGCCTTTGGTTACTCCAAGCATGGAAGTTTCAAGATAGCTTCAATCGAGGTGGGCGTCAGAGATTGCTTGGCCTTTGATAGCAGTGTCTTTGTGTTTGTGGTATCCAATGGCATGGCTTCCCTTTGCCACAGTACTCTCTAGAGATGTTTTACTTCACCTTCAGATGGAGCTTTGAGTATGGGCTTCTTAGTTTCTACTCAAATAATGGTGGGAGAACATCAAGAATAAAAAATAATTAATGATGAACGAAAAATAAAATATAATCTCCATCAATTCTAAACAAAAACAGGGTCATAAAAAAAGCCTCCTTCGTCCGGTGTAATTAAGCTCAATGTTCAGAAAGTTTAAGCAATATTTACAGTATACTGTAAACATATATTAACATATACTGTAAATATTTTACAAACCATTGAGGCTGGAAGAAATTTTTCGCGGGTGACGCCAATTTTTTAACGCATTTTTTGAGACATGTGCAGTGACTATTTTTTATATATTTCTTTTATACTTCTGATCATTTTTTATGATTTTTTTAACATGACCTATTTGATCGTTACTAAATAATAATGGTATGGTGCACTTTTTCCTATTAATTTGGGTTAAACGTCACATAATTTATGGGCTGGATTCGACCCGTAGCTCATGTTTTAGTGTTTGCATAATTCGAGATGTCGGCTTGTTACATAACTCATCAATTTCCTTGATTGGGCTAGACTCCGTAAAGTTTTAAACTTTTTGGGCACTAACATGTATATTCTAGATACAATGGAAAAAGGAAAATGAGGAGAATAAAATGTTTCAAGTTACAATTTTGTATTATGTTCTTTAAATTTGTGATTTGCACATATGATCAAATCCTGCTTTTAGATTGTTAGTTAGTTATGATTTTAGTTTGTCTTTTATGTTTATACCATTCTTCTTCATTTGTCAAAGGAAAACTTCTATGGTTGAACATGAAAGGTTCGATGTCTCATTCCTTCTCATGGGCAAGTTTTCTATTTTAATTTCTGAAAAATTTGAATATGAATTCTGAATTTTCCTTAAAGATTAATTTCACACCTAAGATTTAATCTAGAAAACAGATCTAGAAGTGTATGCATTTTTTTCAATCTGGCACCATGGCTTCAAGTGGAATCAAGAAAAATTTCCCCAAACTATGTTGTGATGAAGAAGAAGAAGAAGAGAGATTTTGAAGGAATGTGGAAGAGTTCTCTCCTTTCACGGATTTTTCCATAGAGCTTCTGAAAAAGGATCAACGATAAAGGATCAAAATTTTCAAATCTCGTCGCGGCTCTATTTCTAGTTTTCGAGCGAGAGGGATGAAGAAGGAGAAGGAGGGGCAAGGCTTGGGTGTCAGAAGGAGTATGGTACCTGATGGTATATAAACATACATTAATAAAACATAAAAATATACTATAGATATACTACAATATACTGATGATATATAAAAATATACTACATACATATTATGATATACTGATAGTATATTAAAATATAATATGATAAATATGCATAACACAATATATTATTATATACCATAGAGTATATATCTATATATTACGTAACATTTAACGCATAGTTGTTACGCGAATAATGTTTTTCACTGGGATTGTTACTCGAATAACGCAAACAAAACCTTTTATTAGTGAGGACAATCTCATCTATTTACAATATTTTTTAGGTGGACCATTATAAAACTTGGACATTTGCGTAAAAAATATTTTTGAGATATTTTTTCTTTATTTTCTTAAACTGATCTATTTCCTTAAAAAAATGGAAAATTGACACCTCCAGACTAATTTGAGATTACCTTCTCAAATTTTAACTCATTTAAAAAAATAATTAATTTTTAGTAAATAAATAAGAAAATGATAAAACAAATATTTCAAGAATCACCGATTTATTTAACTATAATTTTTTTTGATAAAACTGTAAATATTGTATGTATAGATATATCATTATACCATAATATATTTTTAATATATTTTTTTATATTATCCGTACAATCATACATCGAAGAAAAATCATCCGTACCGGTCTCTTCCTACATTCAAACTCTCATCTCTTCCTTCTCTTTTTTCATCACTAGCTCGATAGAATCTCAGAAATCAAACCACACAATCAAGAAATCATACGCTGAAATGATGAGAAATCCACTTTCGATTATCTCGTTCCCTCTGAATTTCCACTTTAATTGCTTAATCTGAAGTACCCTTTTGTTGTCGATGGTGAAACATATTTTTGAGGAGTCGTTATACCCACAATCGATTTGGATTTCTCTGATTTTACCTCCGAATATTTGGCTTTTATTGTGTAGATTTTGTGGGCAATCACGTGCTCTCTTTTGAGAAGGAGCGATTGGGGGTTTTGAGTTTTGAGGGTTTTGGTTCTGGCGTATGATTCTTTGACTAAATCGGCTTTAGGAGGGTCATTTGGCCCAGAAGATGTGGAAGTTGGAAGAGAGCTTCTTGGACCTATGTTTCTTCCAGAGTAGAAAGGGCTTGGTGTGGCGGTGAAAAGGCGGGGATGAGAGAGACAGCAGGTGAGGCGGCGAAGAGTCGAAGGGTGGAGGGAGTGAGAGAGGAAGGAGCGAGACTAAGAGATTGAGAAGATGGCGTAGTAGGTGTAGTATAAACATATGCAGCGCGAGAGATCGCGAGTAGAAGAAATTTGGGGTATGATAATTGGGGTTTGATAATTTTGATCGTTTATGTAAATAAAGAAATATTCGATCATTTAATAAAATGAGTAAAAACGTAGCCCTGTTACTTAATTTTCTCCTCAAATTTTTGTGAGGTCTTTTAACCCACTCTTTGAATAAAAAAAGAGTTTGAGCTAAGCTAGTTTTTGTTTATTATTTTCCTTTTGGTACTGGGGTATGCCACTGCAAAACTTCAGATCATATATTTTTTATTTATAGAAAACATTTTTTAGCTATTATGATGGAGAACAATGGACTTGGTCCAAATTGTTTATTATTTGTGTCGAAATCACTCCAAATAAATAAAAAAACCTCCGATTCATTTTGGCTCAAACAATCACCAACTTTTAAATACTTCAATAAATTTTCCATAAAACTATTTGTTGGGATTGTGCTTGTTATGGGTATTTTTCCAGCCCCTAATAACATAACGACACATGTTTTGTCACAATAAGAAACTCTTTACGCCAAGAAAGGAGTGGAACGGACCTCGGCTGGTCAGCCTCTATGGAGCTCAGGACGCACAAGACCCGAGCTCATGAAAAAATGGGAATAAGAGCGCAAGGAAAGCTCCATCGACCCCGAGTGCAAAGTAATCATTAGTCGCCGAAGGTGACGACCAAGGTGGCACTCCCTCTTAAGTCTGAGCACCCAATCGGTCTAATTGTTGTGACAGAATGATAAGATAGCCTCCGTCGCTCATCTCATAGGTACATCAACATTTAATATCCATCAATTTTATGTCATATATCGCATCATTTCCATCCAATCAGTGTCAGACATGATAGATTTTGTGTCCCACAACCCTTATTTGACACGCTACCAAAGGAAGTATGTCTTCTCTCCCCTACAAAAAATATGTCAAAATATCGACAAATGATTGACTTAGGTATCGGAGGCCTTTAGGCGGGGCAACCACCCTAGTTTCTCGTCTTTAGGGTTCCTTGTCTGTGTTTTGCATACTCTAAGGTCGTGAGGAACTCCATTCAGGAGGAAGAGTACACCCATCATAAAGAGGAACGTAATCGCATAACATCACTCCGGCAGATTCCCCCAGTTAAGTGGACCACCACACTTGTACTGCGACAGTTTTCGGCTAAAATAGTTGGTGCCATCTGTGGGGAATGATTGTAAAGTCGTACCCGCCTCTCCCACAAGGAGAAAATGGGTCTGATATCCTACGCCGATGAAGTTCGAGATGAAAGGGAAGATTCACCCTTCCCTTCATCGAAAAAGATACTCACTACCATCATTATGACTACCCAACGAAGGAGGAATGACATAGTGGTTGTAACTTCTGATACAACCCAGAAAGAGAGGAATTGTGTATCGGCCACTGCTCAAGTCATGACTGTCTCTTGCACGGAGATTATTACCTCTAGGGAAGTCGAGGCCACATCGAAGCCCGATTTTAGAAGATCGAATGGGCCTTTGAAAGATTCTGGTTGAGGTCATCCCCAGAAGATGAAGAAGGAGAATAAAGCCGCTAGATAGAAAATGAAGGTGAAAGCCCCTAAAGGCCCCCAGGGGCAGTATATGAGTGGCAGTAGAAAGTAGAGGAAAGTATCGATGGACCACCCTCCATTGGATCTCTTGGTGCCTTGTTTCGATCACAAATAATTTTACAAAACTCTAGCACAAGTGAAGAAAGACTGTGTTGCACGGGTAAGTGGGCCTGTGAACATCTCCAGTTGAAATATAGAGCTTTGCACCAATCCCCCACCATGGGTACAATGCGAAGCTAGGCTAGCCAGCTCCCAGCTCTTGCGTCCCACCTCAGAGAAAATAGAGGGATGATAGGCCCCGCTGAATATGGCATATGGGATCGCAGGACAAGCCTAATTTGGCACCCCAGTTAAGAAACCGGGATGGTCAAAACTTTTTACACCAGCCTCAAAAGGGATCAGACTCTTGACACTAGGGGCATGCCTACGTAGTCCCCCAAGATGCCTCCAAACGAGGTAAATGAGCCAACAAAGAGGAAGGATCTGGTGAATGGTCAACTTCCCGGAAGACGGTCTAAAGAAGGACTCGGAAGACCAATGTGATTAAAGTTTTCTCATACCAGAACAACTGGAGAGGAAGGATCAGGACAAACCCATACTTTTCTATGAGCAGAATGCAGATCTCGGAAGGTCATGCCATCAATGCGAAGACGCATCTTGGAAGGAAGAATGTACTAGGCCCAACAAGGGATGGAATGAGAGCTCAGGAAATGAAGCGCCCGACTTCCTTTAGAGGTATGATGCAACATACGCCCGCTAGATCACGGAGCTAATTCAAATTTCAAGATGCTCTCCTCGCAATGGAAGCACTAAGACCAGAAGTATGAATTCAATAAACACACATAAATTACATACGATTTATTTTAGGAGCATGTTTCTTTTCTAGAAAGATCAATGCCCAAGAGTAATAGACGACAAGGATTGTACACTCGGGCACATTTATTGAATGAAAAGAAGCAAGCAACTTTTCTACGACGTACGAAGGAAGGCCAAAAAATGATGACTGGTGAGGTATTTAAGCCCACTAGATGAGAGTACATAAAAAGTGAGGATTGGTGAGGTGCTCAAGCCCACCAGTTGAGATTAAATAAAAAGTGATAACTAGTGAGGTGCTCAAGCCCTCCAGTCAGAATTAAACAAAAAGTGATGACTGGTGAGGTGCTCAATCCCACATGTCGGGATTAAACAAAAAAAATGATGACTGGTGAGATGCTCATGCCCATCAATTAGGATTAAACAAAAAGTGATGACTAGTGAGGTGCTCAAGCCCACCGGTCATGATTGAACAAAAAATGATGACTGGTAAGTTGTTCAAGCCCACTAGTCGGGATTTAATAAAAAGTGATGACTACTGAGGTGCTCAAGTCCACCCGCGATTAGATAAATAATGATGACTGGTGAGGTGCTCAAGTCCACCAGTCAAGATTAAACAAAAAATGACGACTGGTGAGGTGCTCAAGTCCACCAGTCAGGATTAAGCAAAAAGTGATGACTGATGAGTTGCTCTAGCCCACCAGTCAGAATTAAATAAAAAGCGATGACTGGTGAGGTGCTCCAGCCCACCAGTAAGGATTAAACAAAAAGTGATGTCTATCGAGAACTACTACTCGCATATGGGATTAAGGGTCTAGCTAGAGCATGTAGGCCTGACTAGATATCAAGGTAAAAAGTGATAGCCAGAGCAGGCACGCAAACGGGATCAAGTCTCTAGCTAAAGTAGGCAGGTCTTGCTAGACTTCAAGGCAAAAAGAGAAGTTTGTCGAGCACTCATCAGGCTCGCGGATGAGATCAATGATCTAGCTAGAGCAAATATGTCTCGCTAGATATAGATAAGTGATGTATGTCGAGCACTCACGCTCACAGACAGGACCAAGTATCTAGTCAGAGCAGATACACTTGGCTAGATATTGATAAGTGATATCTATCATGCATTAATGCTCACAGACGGGATCAAGGATCTAGCCAGAGTAGATACGTCTGGCTAGATATTGACAAGAGATGTTTCCCGAGCAGTCATGCTCGCAGACGGGATCAAAGATCTAGCTAGGAGCAGATATGTTTGGCTATATATCGACAAGTGATATTTGTCGTGCACTTAGGCTCGCAGGACGGGGTCAAAGATCTAGCCAGAGCAGATATAGCTGGCTATATATCGACAAGAGATGTCAACCGAACACTTAGCCGACACCGGGAGCAAGGATATCTGTTGAGCGTTATAGCTCAGAATAAAGTCCTCTGATGAGCATTTCAGCTCAAGGATTTATCCAGAATAATGACACCTAGATAGGTAACGAAGGGACGGCCCCGGAAAAATCTCAGAAGGAAGCATGCTCGACTAAATGACAAAGAGCAAAACCCCTAATGCGAGCGGAAGGTTCGCCCGACCACACCTCCAGGATAAGAGCACGAAGGCTTCCTAAAGGTCGTGACAGGTCTTTAGGACCTCCGACCTATAGAGGGGGTAATCCGTTGGACAAGATCAAGTCCAACAAATAGATCAAGGCCCTTTAAGGCCCACTCCAACTCAGGATCACAAGCTTAGGTCAATAAAAGTTTGTAGGAAGCAACGCTCAGTATAATAGTCGGAACAACTGCACAGCTCAGGATAAACGTCTTGTCAAGAACAAGTTAAAGCTCGATAGAGGAAAAAGAAACTCCTCCTATTTGAGGTATGTTAACAACACAAAATGAGCAAAAATAGAGATAAATAGAGGAGTTAGAGGTAAAGGAAGTTTATTTTTATTAATAAACAAAAGATTACAAGTACAAGCAAAGGTATAAAAATATCATCGGTTAAGGGGGGAGCCACTCCTAGGCTTACTTAAAAGTAAAAGATCCTCCCATGTCGGGGCCGGTGATTGCAGGATCTCCAACTCTTGTGAATTCTTCTGAGGTCCTGGTCGCTCTTCCCTTAAGGACCACGCCAAGACATGATAGTAGTGGATTCAAATCACAGGAAACAATCGATTTCAGAGCTGAGGATGAAAAAACCCTCAACTTCTCCCACAAGGTGAACAGGGAAGGGGGACACCACCCCATGGTTCGAGATGATCCCGAAGGACATGATTATAAGGGCTGGCTTACCCACTCATAAAGCATGCTGTGATAGCGACTGGGGGTCCGAAAGGACATAGGTGATGAAAGATGGTAGTGGGTCGCAGCCAGTAAAGTTCCTTCATTATGGATCGAAGATTAAGGCTACCGACTAGGTTATAGGCCCCTTTTAAGGGTAAAGTCTTTATCACCAGAGGCGAGTAGCCAACACGAACAAAAGATTCATCGAATTGGCTTATTGACGGCAAGGAAATTGTCGTTAATGGAACATCGATGACTTCGAGGCACAACATTTAAAAGATGACAGAAAGGGAAGCGACAATCATAAGAAAGAAGAAGGGTCTTGTAGGGAAACCTCCAGAGCAGAGGAAACCTTAGAAAGAGGAAATATTATTGTTATTTTGAGAAAAGAGCCAGGGGCAAGAGTGATGATTGATAAGATTTTTTATTCTATGAAGGAAGCGAGGGTGAAGGAAATGAGAAGGAAGCGGCTTATTTATAGGCCTAGAGAATGGAAACTACCCGTTTAATGAGCATCAAAGAGGGCCATGATGGCGACTGTTGAGGATACAAACAATGAGTGACTCCGGAAGACCAAACACCATCCAATCAACTACAAGGATACAACAATTCGTTAAGAATGAAGCGACACATCATCAAGTCATGATTCGTTGTTAACGACTCTCACCCTCCTTTACACACGCATATGCGCCATTAATGCTTCTACTCCCGAGGGGGTAATGGTCCCCAAAGCATAGGAAAGGTAAAGCAACGGACATGAGAAAAATGGCAAGAAATTAATTCCACATGGTGTAACCTCCAATGTAAAGTACTCAGGACAAGCCCTAAGTCTATCACCATACTGAGGTAGCTCAGACACAGAACTCAGACGATGACCTCTTCGGACCTGAATATTAGAATTTACCCAAGTCCTTGACTAGGGGAAACTATTATGGGTGTTTTCCTAACATTTAATGACACAATGACGCGTGCCACGCCATAATAGGAAAACTCTTTATGCTAAGAAAGGAGTAAAACCGACCTTGACTAATCGGCCTCTATGGAGCTCAGGACGCACAAGACCCGAGCTCATGGAAAAATAAGAATAGGAGTGCAAGGAAAGCTTCATCGACCCTGAGCACAAAGCAATCATTACCCACCGAAGGTGATGACCAAGGTGACACACGTTCCTAAGCCTGAATGCCCAATCGGTCTAATTGTTACGACATAATGATAGGATAGTCTCCATCTGGTCATCTCATAGGCACATAAACATTTAATATTCATCAGCTTTATGTCAAAAGTCACATCTTTTCCATCCAATCAGTGTCAGACATGACAGATTTCATTTCTCACAAAACTTCTTCGACACACTACCAAAAGAGGTATGTCTCCCCTACAAAAATTATGCCAAAATATCAACAAATAACTTACTTAGGCATTGGAGGCCCTTATGCAGGCCAACCACCCCCGGGTCTTCTCCTTTAAGGTTCATTGCCTGTATTTTACAGACATTTAGGTCGTGAGAAGCTCTAGTCAAGAGGAGGAGTATGATCATCATAGAGAGGAATGAAGTCGCATAACGTCACTCTGGTTGATTCCCCCGGTTAGGTAGACCCCCACACTTGTACTGTGGCAGTTTTTGGCCAAAACAGTGCCCTTAATTTACATGATCTTAAGTTAAAATTACATTATTTACTGTTAATATGAACTAAATAATATTGAATTTACTTACTATTTACATGTGAGGATTCTTAGTAAAAAGTATACAAGCATTTAGTGCTTAGTTTTCTGTGCTATGGGATTTAGCTCATGGCACAAGATACACTCTAAGAGTTCATTAGTGCTGACAAAGTTTTAATGAGATGAAAGGAAGAATAAGGTTGAATAATCATTTGAACTCATGTAGGGGCCGGTCAAGGAGCATTAGGACTCTAATTTTTGGCGAGCCACCTTAAGATATGAAGGTTATAACTCCTTCCTTAATGCTTCTTCATAATTTTTGGATCTAAAATTTTCTATAGATCGTTTGCCATATTTGAATTCGGAGTACCAACACAGTCATCTATCTGTCAATCATTTTCCAGCTATAAAAAGTAATATTTTGAGGATTTCGAAGCACACGACCAGAATTTTCATAGGATGTGATTTGGTTTTCTTCGTGTGTCCACATGTTCGATGCTCAAGGTTAGAGGATTGAAGAGAAGAAAGGAGGATCACATGGTTATTGGTTTTATGCAATTGTTAAGTGTTTGATATTCACGTGTCAAAAGGTATTAATAGTTTTTAATATCTAATTTTGTAGATCGCTTAGATAGTCTAGCTCAAATTTTTCAAGATATGAAAATTTTCACTGCGTTGATTCATTCACTATTCTAAACCGAAACTTGGAATAATATGAGAGAATGTACCTGACTAAAACATTATAGAGATGGACTTCTATTGTCCTATAAGTAGTATGACATTACTTTACAGGAATCTATTATGTCAATATTTAGTAATATAATTATCATGTGACAAATAAATCTAAATATATTTCATAAATAATGATAATGTACATAATAACCGGAGCGAACCTATTTGCATGAGAAGGGGCAATTGCCCCCCTTGTTTTCCTGTGTTGTATGATATTTTATTAATAAAAAGACTAAATTAGCAAACTTGATGTATATTTCCTCCTTAATATTTGAAATTAAAATATTTATTATCTTCATTTTACCCATTTAATCTTAGTTTGCGCCCCTTTAAAATAATTTATTCCCTCGCCCCTGCATAATAATGAACACGGTTATCATCTTCATGAATGTGAATGATTATTTTTATAATACATGTATATAATTATGGATAATGAGTTAGACAAAAAAGATGTTTTTTGGTTAATTGGATAGAACAAATGCATTAGTTATCAATGCAAGATATAAGTGGGTTTACAGGGAAATCGTTTAGACATTTTTTACCTCATGGTAAATTGTAGTATGAAAAATTGTGAAAAAATTGTTGTATGTACAACTAAATGAAAAAAATGAATTATGCATAAGTTATATATAAAAATCAAATTTTGTTACTCTTGTAATACTCACTCACTTGACAAAAAAATTCACTAAGGGTATCTAAAGAGTCACGACTAACAAAAAGAAAATAATTTATCAGTTATTTTATCTTGGTACTTATTGGCCCTCTCTTTAGGTGTGCCTAATAATATTTTAAGAGTGATTTATCCATATTTCATTTATTATTATTTCACATCGTATGAGAGTTAATATGAAGCATAAAGTTTTTGCTTTGACTCGTATTTTTATTTGTACTCATTTATTTAATGGAGGAAGAACACAAACTTTTGTAGCGATATTATAATGGATTAATGAATGAGAGGAAACTAAACAACTCTTTTAAGCTATTAAAATATATTGACTGAATGGAATGCTTAAACAAGTCTAATTTCATTGAATAAATAGGCAATACTTTAATACTAAAATTTCTTGACACTCAGATTAGTGAAATTCTCTTCATACCAGAAATATGGGGAGTTTGTCCATTTAGATAATTTTTTTAATATACTATTCGAGATGTACGTGCTTTGTACGTATTCTACCAATTTAAAATGTACATACAGGGGCAACTCAAACATATTTAGGACCTTAGGCGATAGTGGCGTCTCAATGATATTAAGGACCATTTATGAAAATTATTCAAGCTTTGATCTAAATGTTATTCTATAAGATAAAACATTATTTAAAAAAATATTATTCTCACTTTTTGAGACGCAAAATTGCTAATTAATTTTTTATATTCAAATTTGTTTAAAATATTTGTTTTCCAATAGATAACATCGCTAAACCATTCAATATTTCTTGTGACATAATTGATGGTAAGTATGACTTTATCAATTTTAATTTAGAAAAACTCAGTTACGCAAATGCAACTGTTATAGGGGTTGTCATAATACTCTATAAGCAATATGTGTATTTAGAAAAGAATCAAGTCTTTTTTATATAGTTTAATACTTTAATTAGAGTATTATTTTTAGCTTGTAAAACTTCTCTTAATACTTTTAATTCTTAAAATAGATTTAAGCCGTCAATATTAGAAGATAAATCATGTTTTAAAAATTTAAGAGGGTGAAAGTGTGAGAATCAATAGAACCGATGGAGAGAAATGGAGAGAGATGTGATGAGTTGAGTGTGTAGAAGAAAGAGAGAAATAAATGTCTAAATCAAATTGAAACCATTGGGGGAGAGAGAGACCCCCTTAATTTCGTTTAATATATGTCTAATTTTTTATTTTCTTTATATATAACATCAAATTCCCCCACTTAAATTGGGGCCCTAAGCCCAAGCCTAAGTTACCTTAGGCTTGGCCCTCCCTGTGTACATATAATTTTAAATTAGTATTAATGTTGAAATAAATATACCAGCATCTTTAAAATTTATCTACGTCTAAATTAAAGTGAAACAGTAATTATAATATATTGTTTATAATATTAAAAATTTAGTGTTATTTGAATAGTATAAAAAATAATTCTATTTTATTAAATTGTCATACTCTTAAGAAATAATAAGATCATATTAAGAGATAGTTTGTTGTATTCAAAATATATTAATCTTTTTATAAATTCACGTATATAAATTTTTATGTTACTGATAACATAAGTATTACAGAATATTTAATCTTTAAATGTATAACTAACAAATCATTATTGACTTATAATTAAATAATAATTATAAAAGATCTTGAAATCAATCTACAAATATTCACGTCTCTAATTACATAAGATTTTCAAAATAATTTATTTTACTAACCATAAACAAATTATTATTGGATAAAAAACAAAATATGCATAAATGAATTAAATGAGAAAATATGTGAAATACCTAATTTGTGTTATATTTTAATAAACTTTAAAGGATAAAAAAAAGAATAAAAATATTTTCTCACTAAGCCTCTTTTAATATATATATATATATATATATATATAGATTTTGATAGGGAGGTAAACGTGTAATTGGAACTCTTTTTCTCTCATGTTATTAATGAGTAGTCTTCTTCATTTTTACAACTCATTTCCATGCTAAACATTCCTCACAAGTACTGGTCAAAGCATTTGATCTCTATTCTTTGGGTGGCTGAATCTACAGGTGTGTGGGCACCAAAATTATAACAAATCTCTCTAAAGTATTGAGTGAGAACACGTGACCATAGATATGCTCCAAAAGCTTCTCTCAAATGAAAAATGGAGAAGAAGATATAAAGTGAATTTAAAAAAATAAATTGTAACACCTCCTCCCCCCAAAGTGTAATTATCGGCCATGTGAGAGACACATCACCGGTCACCTAGTTTATAGTGGGTCATGAGTTGAGTCTGATCATTTTGTAATTCAGCCCAATTTTATTCTTGTAATCCACTAAGTCCATAACCCAATTTATTCAATGTGCCTATTTACCTATTTGATTTCTAACAAGTCCACCGTCCATAGTTCGTGATTTGGAATCGACATTACCTTAATTTGAAGAGCAATCTTCGTACATTTTCTGTCACAACAAAATTTCATGTGCCTTCATATTTTACAAGAATATAAGTTTGCATGTTATTTTGAGTTGCATTAATTCAGTTTTATGTTATTTACAATGGTGATGCTGGACAGAGAGAAGAACCTGAAATTTTTAATGGTGTTAAGAAAGATTCCTCCAATTTTTCAGCTAGAAATCTTGATATGGAAACGTCTTTACCTGAGATTGAAGAGTAATTTTCATGTTCTTTTCTCTTTTTCCTTTGTCATTGAAAGATATTTTATGTTCTTGAGTTTGGTTGGTTTGAATTCAGTTAGCCAAATTTGTGGTTTGACTAAGAATTTTCTTGCCCATATTTTTTTTATTTCAGCCTATTTTGTTTTTGTTTTTTGTAGACTAATTGAATATGTGCCATTTTGTTTACTGAATAGGTAAACACACTATTTGTTTGTGTCAAAACAGAGTGTTTGATATTGCATGTTTAATCTTAGTCTTATATTATTCAATTGTTCATTTGATTTGGTTGAATTGGATCATATTATTTTTTGTTTGTATTTTTTCAGTTTCTGGATATTTGTTTAGGGACTGATTGTTTCGATACTATGTTCATGTTGCTATACTTATATAGTGTTCTGCAAATTTTTATAATTCGTGATCTATGATTATATATTATTTTTATGTACGGTCACATAAAGTTTGACTGAGTTTAATATCTCGTGCATTGTGAGTAGAATCAATAACTTGTGTTTGATAGTGAATATTGAACGCAAAGGATCGTCTTCTAATTTTTTATAGATTAGTGTAGATTCTGATATTGATTGGTATCTTACTTTGATGAATAATGAGAAAGGGAAAAATTATCCCTTAATTGTTACAACCCACATTGGTAATAAGACATTTGATGTTGTTGTTGATAGTGGAATTATATCGTCATTAGATGTCAGGTCTTCATTGCACATGATTGTATACGATAATCATGTTGAACCTTTATTTATGGATAAAGTATATGCACATAAGTTACTTCTTGGTTTTGATATACAAGAGAAGTCATTTTACAACTTAAAATGTAATGTGAAAAAGGCGATACGCTTGATTGCTTTGAAGCACAACTTTCCGTTTATGACTACCAAATCTAACTGTGAAAGATATGTAGTTTTGGTCTATCGTTAAGAGTTTCAAGTGGTTTATACGTGCTTCACATTATAGAGATGGTGAAATTTAGTGTATTGGGAAGGACTATACTTGCTCGTTGAACATTGTACAAAGAGATCATCATCAAGCTACCTCAACCATTGTTAGTGAGTATATAAAGGGTAAGTATATGTGTGAAATTGATGTTCAAACACAACCTAAAGATATTATTCATCGTATGCGAGTAAAGCACATCATTAGTATAAGTTACCATAAAACTTGGAGGGCCATGCTCATGATATGATTCAGGGATCTTCGAAAGAGTTTTATGCGATATTACATTTTTATTGGTTCCACTTGCAGAAGAATAATCCCGGTAATGGCATAAATTTAGTTACTATTTTTTACTCAACGCATTTGTACACAAGTCTATTTGGTTAGTAGATATTTTTTTATATGTTATAGGTACTATCACACATTTAGAAACCGATTGTGATGTAGGCTAAAAAAAATTTTCATGGCTTTGAGACCTTATTTAAGTGATAATTGACATTGCAGACCTGTTATTAGGGTCGACAGAATATTCCTAATGAACAACTATCATGGTATACTCGTCATCGCTTCAATGCTTGGATGGTAATAACCAAATTTTTCTATTTACTTTTTCCATTATTGACTCCGAAAATGATCTGGATTTGGACTTGTTTATAGAGAAGTTGAGTTATGCCCTTAGATATATCGGGAAGAATCTGTAATTATTTCTGACCGATATAATAACATGCCAAAATGTGTTTCAAAATCTTTTTTGAATGCTCATCATGGTTACTGCATGCAACATCTTCTTAACAAATTGAATATGATTCATAAAAGGTTCAAGATTTTTAGCTTATTTTATAAATGTGCTGGCATATCAGACTGTAGATTTTGAGTTGCAAATGCTTTGTTTAGAAGCCATAGTTCATTTTGTACATTCTCACTTAAAAGATGTTTGGTACGAAAAATGGACACGTGAATACTTTGTTAGATGCAAGTATAATTTGATGACTCCAAACCTTGTGGAGATGCTACATTCTATTCTAAAGGATGCTAGATCATTGCCAGTGATTTCCTTATTGAGTATATTCAACAAAAGTTGCATTTATTGTATTATGAATGGAGGATTGCTACTAGTTGTACGGCTACTTGTTTGACAAAGGAATCGAATTAAGATCTACATGCTCCGTCTGAACTTTCTCGCACTATGGACGTGATATTTCTTATCTCAATATTTTTCTTCTATTTATTTATTGCATTCATAGTTGACAATTTTCTCAAAATCTTTAATATTAAGTTTATTTTAACTATATATTGAATGTAAGTTTACATTGTTGAAGTGAACTCATCGCAAGTTTTTTATGATGACATCCAATACATTGTCAATATAAAAAATAGGTGTTGCACTTGCAAGACGTGGCGGTTAGATTAACTTCCTTATTCACATGCATGTGCAACACTTACAAGGAGAAACTTATCACCATATCTATATACTTCAAAGTATTATATGAAAAGTGAGCGTGAAGCTACTTATGCACCATCTGTTAAACCTTATGAAAATGAATGTGATTGGTCTGTTCATGATGATGTGAAAGATTTAATCCCACGTGTGGGACGTTCTTTGGGTAGGCCGAAGAAGAAAAAGTATTTATCTTTTGATGAAAACATTCTGAAAAATAGATGCAGAAATTGTGGTGTTCAGGGTCATGATAAGAAGACTTGCAAGAACCCCGTTAAAGATAGTGATAGAGATGCTCGTAAAAAGAAACGCTCGACATAATATGTTTGATGGTTTTGATTTTAGTGTCTTTTAGTAGATTAATTTCCTTATTAAGATGTTTTTGATTTTATGCTCCGGATACTTTTGACTTTAGTGCATGAATTTTACCCTTAGATGGATATTCATTTTATATATATTGTTTCAAGTGTTGAAATGAGAAAACAATATGAATTTCCGTATTAGTTTACTATTAATCTTATTTTAGCTGGGGTTGTATCTGATAACTAAACATGTACATGGTAATAGCCAAGCATAAAATATATGTAATGTTCATTAATTTTTTAGTTTATGTGCAGTTTATACTTACATACTGATAGTATATGCAAAGAAAAAACTCCTTGGACTTCCTTATCCGTATGGCCGGCCACAGAGTCAGATGCTTAATCCATGCCGTCCCTTTCATATATACTTATAATATATTATTATATACATCAACTAACATATTTTTATTATAGACATACATACAATCTTTGAATATCTTTCTGCTTGTTTTGACTTGTACTTACTTTCATATTTAATAATAACTTATCTATTGATATGAAAAGATAAAGATAACTGAATATGATAGGTAATGATTATATACTCATAGTATATTACTATTGACTAACTTGTGTAAATATTTTTTTAAAAAGTGCGTATCAAAGTAATATTTCCATCGTTTTCACCTATTAAACATCCAAATATTGAAGTCATTTAAAATTGACTTATCTTTCATAATATCAACATTAATTTTTCCATGAATCATTCAAAAGCATTCAAACCAGTAACTATATTCTCATTCAAATCAGTCATAATATCATCATCACCTAATCTATTCCTCTCAATTAACATTTAACCAATTTATCTATAAAGTTTACCATAAAGTAATGTGTCATATTTTAAAAAATCTAGCTAATCATAAACCAAATTATCATTCATCCATAAGTATCTAGAGGCTGTGAAAAGAGGTCAAAACTTGATACATCATATTCAATATTTTTCTTCTCTGGTGGCTTCTCCTTCTAGGCTAAGTTCACGAGTCGTTGTGATTACTTAATGTAGGTGGATGTTATCTTCACAAGTCACCGCCTTTTTTTATTTCCTTTATTATGTACATGAAAAAAGCATAAAACAATGTATATGTAAAATCTTAGATTCAAATTATTTCTTATTTATAAGACTACCTTGATAGGCAGTTCTTCGATTCGTGGCTAATTTTTTTCATGTTTATTAAAATCCTAAAAATTAAAGTTGACAGCATTTAAACTGTACTGTTGAACATAATAGTCACTAGTTGTATACCTACATTATATAATTGTGTTCGAATTTGCTCTTACCCGGTTGTCACACTTCTGTGTTCCGAGAACCACTCTATGTGTTTCGAAAACCAGCCTCTGTGTCTCGAGAACCAACGTCATCATTACCAATATTATTATTCATGTTGTCATCCTCCTTTTCCTTCATAAAACAAATTGTGTATAGTTAATATATAAATATTATGACTATCTTTTATACAGTTGAAACATGTTCCAAATAAACAAATGCCTAAAGTAACTATGCGTAGTATTTGAAATAGGTTACCTTGGTAGCTTCTTTTTTTAAGAAATTTTCATGGAAGGACCCTTTAGAAAGAGTTTAACGATACTTAGACCCTTAGGATTGTTTCAACGATATTAAGACCCTTTAGAAGGATTTGTGGCTTTTTTATATACTAAAAGACTTATTTATCCATTATAGTAAAGAAATTCCATTTGAGTCCCTCTCCCAACTTTCTCTCAAAACACTTTCGATAGTCTCTGTGAAACTCTCTTTGTCACTGGTCTCTGCGATTCCCTTCGTCTCCCTTGTTTGTCGGTCGTTCTCCCTCTTTGTCTCACTCACTATGACTCACCCTCACAATCACTAGAGTTTTGGAAGAGGATAAAGCTTTGAGACTCCATTAATGGAAGTTGTCTTCTCCCTCTAGGTTTCAAATGAGCTTCAAGACTCCATTTTGTTTCTAAACTTGTGGGTTTTGAAACCCATCGCTTTTACTTTACCAGTCGTCTTCTCCCTCCCTCTCTAGATTGTTTGGTTTTGTTTGGAAACCCATGCGTCTTCCCCTCCCCCCTCTGTCTAACAATGTTGTGTTAGACCATGGTCTAGCAGAATCCATGGTCTAGCAAGTGTTAATTTTAACACAACAATGCTAGACCACAATCTAGTGTAATTTTCTGGCTAGACCATGATCTAATTACCTCATATTGTTCTGTTTCTGTTTGTTTTGCTGGACCATGGTCTAGCAGAATATTTCTGCTGACCATGGTCTGGCAAGTGTTCATTTTAAAGCAATACCGCTAGGCCTTGATGTAACATAATATTTTTTGCTAAACCGCGGTCTAACAACTTGGTAAACAAAAGAGACAGAGAAGTGATGCTTTTGTGGGGTCCATATGGGTTTTTAAATAAAAAGAATGATATTGACTATTAACTCTACAAAAAAACCAAAAATACTTAAAAATGGAAGGGGGTCTTTATATCATTATTTTCTTTTAGAAAAGGCTGTCTATAAAAATCTCTCATTTTTTCTTGTAATTTTAACAACAATGTATGTATCTCACTCATTTTTATATCCATGCTCACCAAGGATATGTTCATTTTTCTTGCCAAAACAGCTATTATTCTCGACTTTGAAAACTATTCGGCCTCTTTTTTTGTTAAACAATTATCCGGCCTCCTCATCAATAAATCAAATGAATTGTTCTATGATGTTTCATCTTTGCTTTCATTTGACACATTTTCGCTTCTTAAAATGTGACATGAAAGGTGCATCAATTTTCAATTGTGTCATAACAAGTCGTCTAACAATAAGTTATCATTTAAAACATTATATAAACAGTCAATTAAACCAAAGCTTTGATTGTAATGTCAAAAAATTAAGCAAAATAATCATGTGAGGATGCATAAAATATTCATGTAAAATGTTAGGAGCTCATACTCAATCACAAATAATAATTAAGTAAAATAATCATGTAACTAATTTCATATAATTTTACAATTTCTAGAATCAATGTGAACATTCAAAAAATATTCATGGCAGGCTGAAAAATAACCAAAAGCAGTACATAACAATCAGTGACTATATACTAACTATTGATATACAAATGCATTGTTTTAATAATTTAAGAAAAAAATAGTTTACCTTTTCTGAATCAATTTCGTCTGAATCTTTCTACAGCCAGGTTGTTCACTCACTCTCTAATTGTACATTCTTGGGATTACATCCCCCGCTTATTGATCAATATCTAGAGGTTGTGAAAAGAGGTAGTAGCTTGGCATGTCGTAGTCAATATTTTGCTTCTATGTTGGTTGCTCCTTCTTGGCTGAAGGCTACTCCTTCTGAGCTGGCGGCTGCTCCTTGTGGGATAAAATTTTATGAGTCTTTGTGATTTCTTAATGTAGGTGGTGGTTGTCTTCATGAGCCGCTGCCTTTCTTTGGCTTCCTTCATTATGTAGACACAAAAAATATTATGTCTACATAAAATCTAAGTTTCAAATTACTTTTATTTATATAAATACGTTCATGGGAAGTTCTTCGATTGGTGGAAATTTTTATCATGTTTATCAGCATCCTCAAAATAAAGTTCATAGCATTTAAACTATACTATTGAACACAACAGTCACTAGTTATATACCTACAATATATAATTATATTCAAATTTTCTCTTACCTAGTTGTCATCACCCTCTGTGTTTCAAAAACCGATCTTTATGTCTCAAGAACCATCGACATCATAACCACCATTATCATTCATTTCGTCATCCTCATTTTTCCTTCATAAAACAAATTGAGTATAGTTAACATATAAATGCTTTGACTGTCTTTTATACAGTTCAAACATGTTTCAAATAAACAAATGCCTAAAGTAACTATGCATAGTATCTGAAGTAGGTTGCCTTGGTAGCTTTCTTTTTCTGTAATTTTTAACAGCAATGTATTTATCTCACTCATTTTTATATCCAGTATAACCATGGAGATGTTCATTTCTTGTTGCCCATTTTCCAATTTATCATTTTCTAATGTCAAGACAACTATCTCTTATCTACTTTGAAAATTGTTTGAGTATCCTCATAAATAAATCAAATGAATTACCCTATGATGTTTCACCTTGCCTTTCATTTGGCACATTTTTTTTCTTTCTTAAAATGTGCCATGAAAGATGCCTCAATCTTCAATTGTGTCGTTCCAATTGGTCTAACAGTAAGCTATAATTTTAAACAATATATATAGACACACACACACAATTACACACAACGGTCAACTACACCAAATCCGTGACTTAAACGTTAGATAATTTAGAAAATAATCGGTAAGCTTATGTTACATATATGTGTTATTGCTTGCAAAACTCTATCTAGTAAGCTATGTCAATGTTTGTAAAACATGTGTATAAAAACTTAGTTCAAAATCTTTTCTGCATTGTATTACATCTAAAGTTCTATTAGTGAACAGAGTGTAGAATAGAAGATAATATGCATGATACAAGATGAACATTTTATAACACAGAATAATTGGAAGTGCACCATATACTATTGTCGAACTAATAAATGTGCATCACTTTTCTATGTGTTCAAATAGATATAGCATCGTAAATGGTAAATAATCACATCAATTATTTGACAGAATCCAAAACAACTATATTAATTCTTTTGACATGTAAATAAGTCTAAGAAATTACTGTACTCAAAGCATAAACATAAAGTATGTAAAAACACAAAACACTCCTGGCCAAAAGACGAAACAAAACCTCAACATAAAGCATGTCCTCTAACAGTTAGGAACCAAACAAATATACCATATTCACCAACTTCTAGCTACAAGAATATACACAGTTTTATCCGATGGAACATGTATATATATTTTATCGATAAATGTAACTATTTATAATTCACAAAAACCCAAAATAGGATTTACAGCTCTAAGCTAGAAACTGAAAAGCAAAGGATCACGGTCTCCACCTAAGTTTTTTTAGAATCAAAACCTGGGAGCAAACACCCAATCCATTATAGAAGACATCAGAGAATAGACATGAAAACTTTACAAAAAGAATTCTCCGCCCCCTAAAAAATCTTAGTATTCCTTTCCCTCAAAACCCCAAAAAAACAGCAAAAGTGATAGTATCCCAAAAGGAAGGCTTATGGAAGTGTTACGAGCATGCTTCCAACTACAAAAAAGGTTACGCTGTTATCTAGGCATAACCCAATGAACATCCAAAGATCCCAAAATAGTTCACCAAAACTTCGACGAGAAAGAACAATGAAGAAACATATGAGCGTTTGATTCATCTTCCTTCCTACACAAAGGACACCTATTAGGCATAGAGAAGCCCCTCCTCTTCAGAACATCCATGGTGAGATTGGCATTCCAGACTGATGTCCATACCAAAAACGAATAGGGGGAGCCTAAGTCTTCCAGATTTGTCTCCAAGGAAAATCTGTAACATTGCTAGCGCTATCGTCAATGCTTTTGACATAGGACTTAAAACTCCATTCAAACTTTCCATCCATTTTAAAAAATCTGACAAATCAGCCCTGAACGTGTATGGATATAACTTCTGCATGAGATTATTAATTGGATCCAACTCCTAATCATTGAACGCTCTTCTGAATGTCAGGTTCCACACCACAGTTTCCTCATTACTCATGAAAAAGTCACTAACCCTAAACTCTCTATCAGAAGTGATACTAAACAAGGTGGGAAACTCGTTAGCTAATATAATGTCTCCACACCAGCAATTCGACCAAAACCTCACTGAAGATCCATCTCCCACTCTGAATTTAACTCGTTTAAAGAACTTGTCCCAACCCCGACAAATGACTCTCTAAGAATAAGAAGCAAGTCTCCCCCTCGATAAAGACAGATTCCATGCATCGAACTCATCTCCTGTAATGGCCACAATAACTCTCCTCAACAAGCTATCATGCTCCTGCGAGAATCTACAACCACTTGCCCAGAAGTACCTTGTTGAAAGTTTTCACACCTCTGACTCCCAAACCACCCATGTGCACTGGAAAGCAAACCTTACTTCAACTGATCAGATGAAACTTCCTGCCCTCCTCTGTTCTACTCCACAGAAAAGTTCTCATCTTTCTCTCCAATAAATTAGCCACCGAAGACGGGATAGAAATGCAAGACAGAAAGTAAATGAGAAGATTAGAGAAAACTCTTTTTAGAAGGGTTAACCTTCCTCCTTTGGATAGGAAATGCCCATTCCAACAATCGCATTAAGGCTCAAAAATCGGGTCCCAAATTCTCGGATCCCTCGCAGTGGCACCCAAAGGAAGACCCTTGATAGAACATGCAATCTTGGAACCTCACCCACCTGGAAAATTTCATTCTCGGCAAATTAACTTGCAACCCCGAGACAGCTTCAAACAAAAATAGAATGCATCTGAGATGCAGTAAATTACTCTCATTGTCCTTACAAAACACAAGAGAATCATCAGCAAACAAAAGATGAGAGACGGTCAGTTGAGATCGACCATCTATACCTAAGAGAATACCCTTAAGTAACCCATTCGACCACGCTTTCATTAAGAAGATACTTAACAACTCCATCACCAAAATGAACAGAAATGGAGAAAGAGGATCTCCTTGCCTCAACCCCCTGGAGCCCCGTTAATTAGAATCAAAACTCTCACCGTCGACAAGCAATATTTAATCCACTCAATCCATTTGGACCCAAAACCCAATCTACCCATCATGTACATAAACAAGCCCCAATTAACGTGGTCATAGGCCTTTTCAATTTCAAGTTTACACACAATACCGGAATTCCCCGTGCTTTTGATCGCACTAATAGCTTCATTTGCAATAAAGAAAACATCTTGAATTTGCCTACCATGGATGAATGCATGTTACTCCTCTGAAACTAAGGAATGGATGATTCTGCGCAGTCGATTTGCTAATATTTTTTGCTAAAATCTTGTAAAAACTCTCCACCATACTAATGGGTCTAAAATGCTTAATGTCCAATGCATCTTTATTCTTTGGAATTAAAACCAGAAAATTCACATTACGGCTCCTCTCGAACTCTCCATAAAGAAATTCACCGCATTAAACACATCTTTCTTCACGATATCCCAACATTTCTGAAAGAACATCATAGGGAAGCCATCGGGCCCCAGAGCTTTATCTACTTTTAAACTCATAACAACTGCGTAAACCTCCTCAGTAGTAGGTGCCTCCTCTAGAGTTGCGCTCTCAGCCAAAGAGAAATATGCAAAATCTGTCTCGACCGGCTTTGGTCTCCAATCTTGCTCTTCTTTGAACAACCTCAAAAAGAAACTCATTATCCCCTCGCGAACCTCAGCCTCCTCTGAAACGCTAGATCCCTCAATCTCGATGGCCTCAATAGAATTGGATCGCCTATGGGCTTGAGTCACAGCATGAAAGTACTTTGTCTTTCTGTCTCCATGACTCAGCCACAAAGCTCTGGACTTCTGCCTTCAATGAATTTCCTCTGCCATTATAACTCTACTCAATCTGTCTTTTATACCCTCCCTACACTCAAATTTCTCTGGAGGCAACTGCCATTGCTAATCCTCATTGTCTAACACCTTTAGCTTACTTATCAGAGTTAACTTGATGTTTTGAAGCATGCCAAAAGACTCAACATTCCATTTCCTCAAGTCAGATTTCAACATAGAAAGTTTCTTCGCAAGAGAAAAAAGGGACCCCCTACCACTACATAAGAGCTCCACCTTTGCCCCACAAAATCCATAAATCCCTTATGCGAGAACCACATAGCCTCAAAATGAAAATGATTTTTTCGTTTACAAGCCTCATCATGGTTAAGCATAATAAAGAAATGATCCAACACAATCCTTGGAAGACACTGTTGTCGAATACTGTTGAAAAGTTCATCCTAATCTGTAGAATATAAGAATCTATCAATCATTGACATGAGGGCCTCTCTCTTTTGTTGGACCAAGTGTAAGTACTCCATTATAAAGGAATATCCAATAAACAACTGTCGTCTATGAACTCTGTGAAAGCTAACATGTCTGCCGAAAAGCCTCTACTATTCCACCTTTCCCTAGGTGCTCTGACCATATTAAAGTCACCCCTGACACACCAAGGCTGATCCCATCTGCTTCTAATACCGGATAACTCCCTTAAGAACTCAACTTTAAGCCCTGTATCACAAGGCCCGAACACTCCTGTTTTGAGGACCAAGATTCTCATGCATACCTCTTTTTTAAATGTATATCAATGTTATTTTTTTAAACTAATAAACTAGCAGAATGCATTACTTGAAAAGAAAGGTTACATGAGGTGAAAAAGTGGAACACAAAGTGAACGAAGACTAAGCACATTAGATTCACTGAAATAGAAATAGAAAATGAAAAAAGGGAAATCAAAGGGTGGGACAATATACTGTTTTGAGGACTAAGATGATTTGAGAAGAGACAGAGAGGCTTGAACTAGTTGGAGAGCAGAGAAATATATAATGGAGGAAATATATCATTTTAAGGACTAATATTCTCGTATATATTGTCGCGAAAACTAAAAAATTTGTCTTAGATCGACGATGCTTGTGATGGTTGCGATAGTTGCAATGGAGACTCGCGAAGCTCTACTGGTTTTTGTCGCTAAGTGAATCTAAGATTTTTTTTTTCGTGGTTCGTGGCTTGTGAGGGAGGTCGCGATGCTCCTCTAGTCGTTAGCCGTTATGGGTATTTTTGTCAAATAATTATGTAGTAGTTTCAGTTTGTTATTAGGTTAGTTTCTAATATAATAATATTTGCAAAGACCTAAATTTTTTACCATTCTTTCTTTCATTTTTATAAACACGGCTAGACTCTTAATTGCGCCATTACAATATATATTTAACATGGTTAGAAGAGGGACTGATAAGACAAAAATATTCTTGACTCCAATAATTAACAAACTGTACTGAGTTAACTTTTTAACCAGATTTATCAACTATTAAGGGAAATGCAAGTTACCCCTAAATTTTTACATTTTTGCGAAGATACAGCTAAATTTGTAAACGAAATGAAACACCCTTGAACTCTCAAAATTTGGGCAACAGTCTGACACCATCTATTTTCTTGATAGAAATCCACTTAGCATAGCTAAGTGGTGCCACGTGAACCTACATCTTGGTTCTTACCTGCCTTTTGTTGGGCGTCGAAATTGTGGGCTAGATTCGGTTCTCCTCTTTATCTCCCTCACTAAATCTCAGTCACTGACCTACTCTCTCACCTCAGTTTCTCAGTCTCTCAATCTCGTGAAATCTCCCTCACCAAATCTCGGTCACTAACCTCTTGGAACATCAACTACGCGTACTTTCACTCGTTGCCCTCATATTCTCCTCGAACAAGATTAGATCAATCCTCTTATCCAGATATGTACGAAGGAGCAGAAGAGATCTTGACGTAGCCTCGGTTAGAGAGACTAGACTCCGGGAATCAGAGGCTACAAATGAAAAGCATCGAGCGTCAGTACAAAATTAGGAAAAATCAAAACAGAAAGAAGAAAAATGCTATGTTTTAGCTTGGGTAACCCAACTACTCCGAACCTCATAACATGGGGCTCACCGGCTGCAAGGATTCCCTGACATTGGGAGGGCCGTCATCTGGAGTAAACTTCAAATCTCCTCAGACAGAGAAATATTTATCTCTCCAATGCTTGTTATTGGTCGGCTTAACAAGAAGGATCCCCAATTTTGGCTCTGTCGTTTAAATAATAACCACCAGGAGAGTCGGCTTGTTCAACCATAAAAAATAAGCTCGTTAAAAGGTCTGGGTTGACCACAACGGCCATCTTATGCCCAAGGACCAGAACACCAAGAAGCACCCTCCAAGAATTAGGGAACAACTGACTAGGTGCAATGTTATAAAATTTGAAGGCCATCCTTACGAGTTTCGGTAGGGGAAGCCTAAGGCCATATCTGAAAGGATACTCTCTCGGTCACTTACTGTCTTACTCTCTGACCTCGGTTTCTCAGTCTCTCAATCTCATGAAATCTCCCTAAATCTCAGTCACTAACCTCTTGGAATATCAACAACGTACTTTCAAAAACTCGCCGCCCTTAAATTCTCCTCGGACAAGATCAGATCAATCCTCTTGTCTGGATATGCATGAAGGAGCTGAAGAGATCTGGATGTAGCCTCGGTAAGAGAGACTAAACTCTGGGAATCAGAAGTTACAAAAGAAAAATGGCGAGCGTCAATACATAATTAAAAAAATAAAACAGAAAGAAGAAAAATGCTATGTTCTACTTGGGGTATCCTAACTACTCTGAACCTCCATAACATAGGGAGCATCGCCCCCTGCAAGGCTTACTAACACTGGGAGGGACCTCATCTTGAGTAAACTTCTAATCCCCTCGGACAAGGAAATAGTAACTCTCCAATACTTGTTATTGGTCGGCTTACCAAGAAGGATCCCCAATTTCGCTCCACCATTTAAATAATAACAACTAGGAAAGTCGTGTTCAACCATAAAAAACAAGCCCCGACTAGGTTGACCACAACGCCCGTCTTATGCTTGAGGACCAAAATACCAAGAAGCACCCTCCAAGAATTGGGCAACAACTGATTGGGTGCAATGGTATAAAATTTGAAAGGCCATCCTTATGAGTTTCGGTAGGGGAAGCCTAAGGCCATATCTGAAAACATATCAATCCCCCGTGCTCAACATAAAACTCTCCTGATGCGACTCGGTGAGTATACTGGCAGGAAATTGGGAAAAGCTAGCCCGCTAGAGAGGACGATTTGATTCGAGTGCCCATGGCCTCTGACGCCATACCCTCATACGTCATACCCTTGGATGTCATACCCACGGACATGGCCGAGTTCACAACCCTCAGAGTGATCCATAATGGCACGACATCCTCAGGACTAGTATCTGTGACCGAGGACTTGGTCTCAAATGCTTAGACAACAGCGGGCTTAGCGCGATCCAATTACCCCAAACTCGAAGAATCACTAGCCAAAAGGGCGTCCATGAATAGTTTTGGAGGAAGTAGAAGAGAATAATTTCTTGAACAACAAAGAAGATGTTGAGAAGGAAGAAGTTTGAGAAAGAAAGATATAATTAACCTTGAGAGAGAGAGTACAAAACAGATAAATATAGAGGGGAAAGAAGAAAAAAAGGAAAAGACCATAATGCCCTTAAACTAACAAACTTATCCCTTAACATCCCCCGTAAAATTATCCTTGGGGTCAAGGATAAGTTTGTCACAAAGAAATTGAAACTGTTTTACTAGCAGTGGCTTTGTGAAACGGTCTGCCAATTGAAAATGAGATGAAATATGTTGAACCAAAAGATCTTTCTTCATGACTCTCTCTTGAACAAAATGGTAATCAATCTCGACATGTTAAGTTCAAGCATGGAAGAATGGATTTGACGAGGAAATTGTTGAAGTGTTGTCACAATAGATGACTAGAGCCTTTTATTTGATAAACTCGAAAATCCTTTAAGATTTGTTTGATCCAACAGAGCTCGACAACAACATTTGCCAAAGACTTGTACTCAGCTTTTGTTGATGATCTAGCCACGGTCTTTTTTTCTTGGCACTCCAACTAATGGAAGTTGATCCTAGAAAAATCACAAAGCCAAAAGTGGACTTCCCATCAAATAGGTCATCTACCCAGTCTGAGCCATTGAAAGCCTACAATGAGAGATTACCTGGTTTAAACATTATTCCCTAATCCAAGGTGCTTATAAGATATCTTAAGATGTGTTTGACAGCAACAAAGTGTGTTGTAATGGGAGAGTGCATGTATTGACATACACGGTTGACAGCAAAACTCATATCAGGCCTAGTAAATGTAAGGTATTGAAGAGAACCTACAATGCTTCTATATATAGTTATGTCAGAAAAAGGGGTGCCAACATGACTGTACATGGGAGTTTTAGAGGAACATGGAGTTTTACATGGCTTAGAGTTTAACATACTAGCATTTTGAAGTAAGTCAGTAGCATATTGTTTTTTATTTACAAAAACTCCAGAAGCATTTCTTGTGATTTCTAAACCTAAAATGTACTTAAGGTTTCCTAAACCTATCATATCAAAATCTTGCTTCAACCCATGCACAATATGATCAATATGTTTGTCATTAGTTCCACTAATAATGATATCATCAACATAGAGTAAAATATAGGTAATGGAAGGAGTAACACAACAAACAAACAAAGAATTATCAGCTTGAGAGGCAGAGAAGCCAAGAGAAAGATGACCAGTGAAATTCTCAAACCATGCTCTAGGGGCCTATTTTAAACCATATAAATATTTATGCAACTTGCAAACATAGGTAGGATGCTTAGACTCAATGAACTCTTGTGGTTGAGACATGTAAACTTCCTTAGCCAAATTTTCGTGTAAAAATGTATTTTTAACATCAAGTTGTCTAAGAAACCAGCCGAAGGTACTGGCTAAGGAGAGTAAGATTAAAATAGTAGGTTTCTTTATGATAGGGCTAAAGGTTTCATCGTAGTCCAAACCAGCTTGTTGGTGGAAACCTTTAGTAACTAACCTAACCTTATGTCGAGCAATAGTGCCGTCGGGATTGTATTTAAGTTTATAGACTCATTTGCACCCAACTAAGTTCTTATTAGGAGGTAAAGGTACAAGGGTCTAAGTTTGTTAAGACATAAGGGCATTATATTCATCATCCATGGCCTGATTCCAAGCAGGGATCCTAGAGGCAATAGAGAAGGATGTAGGTTCAGTTTGAGACTAGTTAAGTGAGGGACAAACATCATGTAAAGTTTTCCTTTTATGAATACCAGACTTTGATCAAGTTTGCATAGGGTGAAGGTTTTGTGTGTGAGTGCCAACAGAATTAAGACAAGAAGGAGGCTGAGTAATATTGAGATCAACAGGCAGATGAGATGACAGAGCAGGGAAAACAGTACTAGAAGTATTCACAACAGGAGCATGCATATCAGTGTGTAAAACAGAATCAGAACCAACATAAGTAACTAAGTCACTACTTGGTAAAGCAGAAAGTAAATCAGATGCAACAACAGAAACAACAGTGGCAGAATCAGTCTCATAATTTAAATCAGTGTATAAATCAGAAATAGATGTGAATTCAGTCTCAATAGTGGTAGGATTATTATAAGATGGAGCAACAATATTAGATCCAAAACCAAGAACATAAGGAATATTAGCAGAAGTAGATAAATTATTAGAGGAAGAAGGATAACCTGGAACAGAATGTGGTTGTCTGAAAAGAGGAAGAAGAGTGTGATACCTATTTTGAGGAACTTGGAGTGTTAATGAAACCTGTGTACTTGGAGCAACCATTTGGGTAGAAAATGGATGACAATGTTCATCAAAGAGTACATGTCTCGATGTGCAGTATTTCTTAAAATGTATATCATAACATAAATAGCCATTTTGGTCGTTAGCATATCCAAGAAACACACATTGGACAGATTTAGTATTGAATTTATTTTTCATGTAGGGTCAAAGACAAGGGAACATGAACACCTTAAAACTTTCAAGTAATTGTAATGTGGCTGTTTGCCAAACAATTTTTCATAAAGTGAAAGGTTGGAAAGAACGGAACTAGGCATTCTATTAATAAGGTAAACGGCAGAAGCAAAGGCAAAGTTCCAAAAATCAACAGGTATAGAGGCATGATGCATCAATGCGAGACTAGTTTCAACTAAGTGTCTGTGATTTCGTTCAGCAATCCCATTTTGTTGAGGAGTGTACGGACAAGTCTTTTGGTGGATAATACCATGTTCTTGCAAGAAAGTTTGAAAAGAGTGACAAGTGTATTCACCACCACCATCGATTTTAAAATATTTAATAGAGGTATTTTAGATTTTCGACCACAGTCTTAAACCTTTGAAAGATAGCTAAAACGTCAGATTTGATATATAAGGGAAAAAACCAAGTGAATCTTGTCATGTCATCAAACAAAGATTACATAATATCGATGTCCAAACATCAAATTGTACAAGATATAAAGGGGAAGGAGACACAGAATTAGAGGTAGTAAAGGGAGTTTGGTTTTTTATTTGATATACAACTAATACAAATGCTATTATTAAGAGTAGTAGAGTTACATGGTATATGAAGTGACTTTAAAACATGTTGAAAAACATTGTTAGATGGGTTTCCAAGTCTAGAATGCCACAAAAAATTTAACCAATATAGGCAACTTTTGTCTTAGGCAAGCAAGAAAGAATCGAGTGTAGCCCATTTATGCAGAATGAGACATGTTGACTTGTCCTGAATAAAGAAATTTGAGGCATCAAAGATGAACAAGCAATTATGTTCAATGCAGAATTGATGAACATACATCAAATTGGAAGATAAATGTGGTACACAATATACTTGAGGCAGTTGAAAAGAAGATAAAGAAGTTTGAAGCATACCTGAACCAGTGTGGGTGATAGGGAGAGACTACCCATTGCCAATGGAAATGCTCTCCTCACCATTATACTCAGTTGGTGTAAAAATGTTTATTAGGTCAGGAGTGTGATGTGAATTGCATCTAGTATCCGAAATCCATACATGTGGGTCAGTGTTGTTTGAAAACTGAGCAGTCATTGCATCAAGATTTTATGGTGGATTTCATCTTTGGTAGGAGAAATTCATCATATGGTAACAATCCACTCCGTCGTGGCCCAATTTCTGACAAATCTGGCATTGCATGAGTGTTGATTTATTGCTGTTTGGAGCATCAGGTTGTGAGGAGGAATAGTTCTTGAAGTTCTGTTGCACTTGTAAAGGAGGAGCTCCAATGATAGATGTTGTATGATGGGAATTCCAATTCTGAATTCTTCCCCTACGATTTGAGTTGAATTTGTCAGACCTATTTCCTCTGAAGTTTCGAAACCCCCTTTTTCTATTAGTGCCTATGTTCAAAAAAGAAGCAAGAAATGCTGTATTGGGGAATAAATTTTCTTGAGGCTTGTGTTAGGCGAAGGTTCTACCCACCGAAGCTTCGCCAAAAACTTTCAAATCCATTGGAACCTCCATTAAAGACTCAAAACAAGCTTAAAGAAAATCCCAAACCCATTTCACAAATTACACACAAATATGCCAAGAAATTAGTAAATATATAAGAGCAATAATCTTTCTAGACCGATGAGAGATTTGCCTGAGCAACTAATTTGAAGGACTCCCTCCCAAATGAAACTGAGAAAAACGCAAAGGTTAAAAGAAAAGCAAAAGGGGAGTAAAAAGAATGAGAAACCGAAGAATCTTAAAGAATGGGAGAATGGCGTGAAGAAGAAGGAAAGAAGGAAAGAAAGTTAAAGGGTGAAAAAATGAATTTAGGGGTTAGGATCATCTCCTTTAAATCAACAGTTGAGATAAAAAACCACTTCATAAAACTATGCAATTATATGACATCTCCGCCGACCAACACGTGACAGGTGGCCTAGCCTAAAAACTCTTTCCCAATGCATGATGGGATGCAACACGATGACTTCAACCACCAGACTAGGGGTGTAAGCGGTTCGGTTCAGCTCGATTTAAGGGTCTAAATTGAACCGAACCACAAAATCAATATTCACGTATTACAACCCGAACCAAATCGTTGTTACAGTGAAAACCGAACCAAGATGAACCGCTAAATAACGATTCGTTTAAGTCGATTTTGCGGTTTGTTCAACAATGCAAAATATCTTTCAAACACATTCAACATTCATCCCAAACAATCCAAAATATAGAAGCAAACCCTAAAACTTTTGCAATACCTAGAGATCAAATACATGAGTAATGAGTAATAACTTCATAATCAATGTTAAAAAAACAAACAAAATGAAAAAATACTAACAAAGAAGATGCAGAAGACGAAGAGAAGGTTAGGAATGAAAACAGTAAAATAAACTTAGATCTAAACACATCAAACAACAAATCTTAGTAAAATAGACTTAGATCTAATTATAATAAACCACAAATCCCAGTAAAATAGAATTAGATCTAAAGCATAGAGCAGTAAACAACAAATCTTTGTAAAAAAGACTTTGATCTAAAGCATAAAGCAGTAATAGACTAAGAGAAACACAAACCAGATGAAGAAGGAAACGCATATCAGAAGACGAAGAAGACGCAAATGAGAAGAAGGACTCGAGAAGAGAGTTCGAATAGACGGGGGAGAAGAGAGAGTTTGACTATAGGGGGGATGAGAGAGTGTTTGCATCGGGGGAGGAGAGAGAGTTCACGCACAGGGGGAGAGAGTTCGTGCAGAGGGGGGAGAGAGAGAGAGTTCGTGCAGAGGGGGGAGGAGAGAGCGAGTTCACGCAAAGGGGGGAGGCCAGCGTGTTCGCGCAAATTGGAGAGTTCATACCTGTGGGTCAGGAGAGTAATAGGTCTTCTGATCATCAAAGCTGGTGGATCGTGGACATTAAGAATTGAAGAGGGGAATGGTTAAGAAGATTAATGGGGAGGAGGTAAATCCTTAGTTTTCGCGAAAAGGGAGGGAGGGAGGGAGGCTGAGGCTGCTTGAAGTGAAGGGGGAAAAATTAAGGCAAATAGGCTATATATATATAAGTGTGGTTCAATTTGGTTTTTTCATAACCAAATTGAATCGTCTTATTTTTATACTTCTAGAACCGAACCGAACTGTCAGAAGTGACAAAACCGTTCGAACTGATGCAGTTCAATTTAGTCGGTTTTCACGGTTTGGTCGATTTTTCTTACACCCCTGCACCAGACGCTCAGTCATTGAAAAGGCCCAAACGCATGAACGAGCGTGATACTTCCACATAGTGGAAAGGATCGACCACGGTGGAAATGTTCGGACATATGCACAGGCGCGATGATTTCACACAATGAGATGCTCGGCTACAAAGAAACACTAACACACATATGAGTGAGCATCACGCTTTCAAGTAATAAAACGCTCTACCATGATGAAACGATCGGCCTCGTATGATTAAGCACGATGCTTCCATATGATAAAACACACGATCATGATGAAATATCCGGACGATGGTCAGGCATGATGCTTTCAAAAAGATGTGCCCTGTGTAACATGCTCGAATATAAAAAGTTCATGGTCATACGCTCAGACATGCCAAACCTGCATGGGACCATACAAACGTCCAAGGATTCTATCTTTCCAAACCCAGAGTTCAGACAAAAAAAAAACTCACAGCTCCCACCACTATATACTTCCCGAGTCTAGCACATGCTTCAGACTCGAGAAGTGGCGGCAAAGTGAGGGGGATAAAAAAGATCCGGGCTGAGGCCCACATCTAAGACTTGCAGGCAAGGCCCAATGCTTCTCCTCTATGGGAGGGCCTATATCAAGTCCAAACCAAGGATCCTCCACCATGGACTGACCATTCTAGTGTCGAGGACACCATGATGGTCCAAATCCCTTATGTGACCGAGACCACTATAATGGTCGAGGTCCCAGACCACCTTTATAGCCGAGGTCACCTAGATGACTGAGGCCCCTGACCACCTTTACAGCCGAGGTCGCCTAGATGATTGAGGTCCCTGACCACCTTTACAGTCGAGGTCACTTAGATGGTCGATGCCTACTTTTGCGTACTAGTCTGACCGAAGCCACTGTGATGTTCACGATCCCACTAGTGCTCCCACGAATGAGGTCAAGGAGATTACCAAGGTCCTCCCATGTCCACAGTTGATGCTACCCGAGATAGTCGAGACCCACTCTCTAACTCGATGAAAATATGATAATACGTCATACCAAAAAACATCAGCTGCAAAACACCCTATAAAGCAATCCAAAGGCCATTTAAGGGGATAAAATCGTAAAAAAAATCTCTAGATTTGAGGGACAGTTTCTATAAATGTCTTCCTTCCTTATAGGAATAAAGGGAAAGATACATCGAACATGTACAACTGACTGATAAAGAATCATTATAAATAGATATGACCCTCATTTAAACGGTATATGTTCTCTCCGTGTCCAATTCATTCTTTAAAAAATATTCTACTGACTCGATTGTTAGAGTGTATTAGACTGAGCACCACACAAGTGTTAAGATGATCCTTCGTGGTTCATTTATTTGTAGTATCATGAACTCGTCATCTTGAGACAGGTAGCATCTCAATTCACCGTAGATTTCCAACATCTACATGTAAAACAAGTATCACGTCCTAAAAATCTAGACAAACAAAAATAATAAGACGAGAACCATTTGCTCGGATCAAGTAGTTTTTATAAACTACTTACTATGAGTAAGTAATTATATGATTCTGCACTAACAAAAATAATTAAGACAAAAACTACTTGACCTGAGCAAATAGTTTATATAAACTATTTACTCACACCAAACATTTTTTATGAATCTGAACAAACAAAAATAGATAATGCAAAAACTATTTGCTAATAGCAAATAAATTTTATGAATCTTAACAAACAAAAATTAGGAAGGCAAAAACTACTTTCTAGACCAAGTAGGTTTAAATGAGAATTGGCAGAAAAATAATCTTACGGTACAAAAAGACAATCTTGATTTTAAAAACTTGACTCATTTATCCAGTTTAAAAAGATTTTTCAAACGAATTGTTTTTTCAAAAAACCCTCTCCAATTCCTAATCAAAATGAATGTTTTTTACTTGGAACATTCTCTCTATCTCTGACCCCCTACGAAGGACAAAGTTCGCTAGTAAAATTACACAAATTTCGACTTTGATTTTTCCCACAGCTGACTTCTGAGATTGCTGCAAATGTAGAAAACCTTCGAAAGGAAAAAAGAAAGAACAAATTAGAAAATACTCCGTCTTATTAAAAAGAAATTCTAATAAATTCACGAACAACAGCGGTTGAAACTAGATTCCACTTAGCTTTTCTACCCCCACTTAAATATTACAATCTAACTCATCTTTACAAAAATGGGGCAAAAGAAACACAGAACACTAAAACTTTAGCATATGATTGCTTACTTTCATAATTTCCTCAAACACAATGCGAATGCGGCATTTACCAGCTTCGGCATTGACTGCTCACAAAAGAGCTGCTCAAGAAAGTCATACGATGGGAATCGGAATGTTGTTGTCAATGTTACCACTATGATGCATTTGTTTTTGCACAGCTTTAATGGCTGCTACTCTAGCTGCATTGGCCGCTCTGTTTGCTGCTGCTACTGCCCTGTTTACCCTTTCATCCACCTTTCCCACATCATATGCTTTCTCTGCTGTTCGTCTTGCTTCCTGATAGTTGAGCATAAGAAAGGGCTATTGTATTATACTAGTGTTTTACAAATTTTTAATATCGATTACATTGAACATGAATAATAAATAACTATATATCATTTACTGCCAATATTGAATTCGATGGCAAGTGCTATGTGTCATAGAAAGAATATAGTTTCACCAAAAATTGGGGGAAAAAAGCACCTGAACTGCATTAAGCACTTTGGAATGATAAACGCCAACGGGAGATACTGGATACGAGACGGTGTTCTGTGTGCTTAGAACGCCGAGAACTCCATTCTGCCAATGACCAGACTGGGTTTCTCCACTTCTAAATGTATACATTCCAAGTCCTTGCCTTCTTCCCTCATGCCATGCACCTTCATATCGGTGTCCATTAGCAAACCGATAAACCCCAAACCCATGCATTTTATCCGCAAAATACTCCCCAGCATAGGTGTCACCGTTTCTAAAGACAAAACGAAGTTGTATTACTAAAGGGGAAAAAGAATATCCATTCATAGATGGCGCATGTGTATCATCATTTTCGGGTCAAAACTGAGACATTTTGCAGAAACATCCAAAATATGTAAGTAAAACGGAGGATCAAAGTCTTTGGATAAAAGCAAAATTCTACTGCAGCAAGTGAAGAGGACGACAGTCATTCGATTTTTTTCAGTTCTTCATAAGCAACTATAGTTTCAGTCTCTATCTATATGGGCATAGCTACAACGTCAAAACTCTAATAGCACAGAATTTCAAATACTTTCCTAAGGAAATGCAATGAGGATGATAAATGGTTTCGTAAGCATAACAGAAAGACAAGTGATTTAACTGTTGAAGTTCTTGCCAAAAAGGAAAGAACCTCCTCTGATAAATCAAAATTTGCAATCGATAACGGGAAAAAAAGACAATCACCTACATAAGATCTTACAGTAAAGATTCACCATCCCATTCCTCCCTAAAGTCTACCGCAACAAAACAGGCCCTGGATGAAGCAGTGTAAGGTCTTGCACACTAAAATTCTGAAAATGGACGATTATTAGTACAGGAAAAGCTAGGCTCCAGTGAACACCCCC
>QANY01009658.1:354182-388008 GCA_003255025.1 Datisca glomerata
CCACCCCCCCCCCCCCCCCCCCCAAAAAAAAATATCAGAGTGAGGAGATGAAAACGCATAACTATCCCAGGAGTAAGATATCTGATATCAGCAATATTTTCATTGAACACAATCGCTTTTAATATGTAGATGAAATACTAATACCGTAAAACAACAGTGTGAGCAAGTATAGGAACATCTAAAATCTATTATGGAGTATCTTCTGGGCATAAAGATCGAAAAGTGACTAAACGTAGAATCCCTTTTTTCTTTTATCAGTATAGGGTATATATCATCATATAATATACTACAACCTATAAACTAGTATCTAGATTCAACTATTCATGGAGGCAACGGCCTGCCAAAACATAAGAATCCAACACCAGACTTTGAAAGAAAACCAGAATCCAGGCATAATAAATTGATCAAAATACATGTTCATATAAATTTTATTGAAGATTTGCAAATGATACCTGAAATGATAGTGGCCTAGCCCATGTTTGAGACCCCACTTGAACTCGCCGACGTATCGACTCCCATCCTCACAGGTATGAACACCACACCCATGACTTTGGCCGTTGGACCATTCTCCTGCATAAACATCTCCTGTATAAAATCTATACACACCAAACCCATGCCGAAGGCCTTGCCGGTACTGCCCCCTGTACCTGCTTCCCCTCGCCCATGTTTCAACCCCATATCCATCATACTTGCCATCCACCCAATCTCCCTCGTATCTCCCACTCATATAATAGTAATATACACCACTACCTGAGCACTTCCCCTTATGAAACTCACCTTCATATACGTCCCCGTTACTGTACACCTGCACCCAACAACCTGAACTCGCTCTTTGCTCCGATTTTGTTTTTGACCCAATTGACCAAAACACGGGAAGAGGTGGTCTAGATATGGCAGATGACGAACTGAGATTGAGTTTAATTGGAAAGGAGCGGGCAAGGAACAAGCGAATTGAGGGAAGGCGAGGGAGGGCAAGATTGAGGGAGAACAAAAGGGCGGCGGAGAAAGCAAAGGCTGAGAAGAAATCAAGGAGGAAAGACTGGGTTGGATGAGAAACCAAGAAGTAGAAAAATGGAAGGGAAAGCAAAAGAATTAAACGCAAATGTGAACGGAGACGACGGAGATGCTTGAGGCGGCGGAGTAATCGAAAAGCGGCACTCTTGGCGGCGATAGAGACGGAAAAGAAAGATGGGTTGTGGGAATTGAGAGGTGGGGTGGAAGAGAATTGGTGCAAAGTGGGGGATTTAGAGAGAGAAAAGTGGGTTTGGGTTAAAAGGGGTCTCTTATAAGGCGCAGAAGAAGAAGATGAGGATGGTGGAGAGGGAGAAGGAGCGATTGGTTGATCATGGGGAGGGATATGGGTCAGAATTTGAGGGGTAGTATAAGCTGGGTATGAAGCAAAAGATTCCTGGACTTGATCAGATTGATTGGATTGTGGGTGTTTCTGGTGGATTAAGATTGAAGAAGGGAAAAAGAATGGTGGGGTTGGATTAAAATCGGAAGAGACGCCGCTGCTTTCTTTTCCGATCTGAACTTCCGATTTCTTTTTATGCATTTACATATGAGAATAATTCAGAAAATACTGAAATAATCTCTCCGGAATCTCAATCAAACAATCAGTTTCTTTGTGAATTTTCTTCGCTTCTCTCTTATCTGTCAACGAAGAGTGGTGCTTTGAGTTTGTGAAATTTGGCTTTCATATATCGCTTTTTTCGGTGTTGTTGATGGATGCTACCTCAAACAGAGAGAGAGAGAGAGAGAGGAGTTCGTCGAATTTATGGTTCTGAAGGAATGAACGATTTGAAACCAGAAAGCTATAACTGGCTTCAGGTCCCGACTCTTGGTGGGCATCAGAGAAATATTTGTTTCGACCAAAATGACTTAGAATTTCGGCTTCATTTCTCGTTGTCACGGTGAATTGGATTGGATCATATCATACAAATAATATTTGCAATTAAAATTTATTCTAGATTCCTATCGTTACTACAATATTAAGTCCATAACTTTATAAAACTAATACTTAATTAAAACAATTACAAAATATGTAGAAATATAAAAAAATAAAGCATAAAGAACAAGAACACAAAAGATAGAGAATCGGGCAAATCGATCTTTCTTATTTTTATCTATAACCTCATTTTATTAGTACATATTGTAAATGATTTTTTCTGTTTAGTCAGGAGAATAATGTAAAGTCTCATTTTTCTTGAAGTGTTAATCAGAAAGAATGAGAGGAGAATTGAAGAGTAAAATGAGTTTTTAGAGAATCTTAGGATTTTCTCTCTTAGTTGTCAGTGAAAAATGAGTTTTGGGCTATAAAGAAACATGGTCGTTAAAGAAGAAGTTGACAAACTACTAAAATCGGATTTCATCAAGGAGATAGATTACCCAGAATGGCTCGCTAATGTTGTCATGGTAAAAAAGAAAAGCGGAAATGGAGGATTTATGTGGACTTTACAGATCTGAATAAAGTTTGCCCGAAAGATAAATATTTGTTACCGAGAATAGATCATATGGTGGAAGCCACCTCAATACACGAACTTCTAAGCTTCATGGACGCATTTTCAGGATACAATCAAGTGAAAATGTTCCAGCCTGACTACGAGAAAACATCTTTCATAACTGAACATGGTACTTTCTACTATAAGGTAATGCATTTTGGTTTGAAAAATGCAGGTGCGACCTACCAAAGTTTGGTAACTAGAATCTTCCGAGAGCAGATTGGGAAAACCATGGAAGTTTACGTGGACGACGTGTTGGTGAAAAGTCAAAAGCACAAAGATCACGTCGAAAACCTTTTTGATGCCTTTTCCATCCTAAGGAAAATTTCGATGAAGTTGAATCCAGAAAATGCACCTTCGAAGTAGCGGTCGAAAAATTTCTCAGCCACTTGGTTACGCGGCGAGGAATTGAGGTCAACTCAGATCAAATAAAAGCCAATGGAGATGAAATCCCCACGAAACCAAAAGGGAATACAAGGCTAAAAGGGAAGGTTGGGGGCTTTGAATAGAATCCTTTCAAGATCAACCGACAAGTGTAAGCCTTTCTTTACAAAACTGAGAAAAAATTCGATAGACGGATGGGATGGCAAGTGTGAGGAAGCTCTTAGCAAGATAAAAGAATGCTTAACAACTCCACCATTATTGTCAAAACCAAAGCTGTGGGAACCTTTGTACTTATACGTAGCCGTCTCACAGACCGTCGCCAGTGCTGTTCTGATCAGAGAAGAAGAAAGGAAGCAGAAGCCAGTTTACTTCATCAGCAAAAGTTTGGTGGCAACCGACACCTGTTACAAAAGGATGAAAAAAACTCTATTGTAGTAGCCGCAAGGAAACTAAGACCCTACTTTCAGGCGCACACCACAAAGGTACTGATAGATTCGCCAATTAGAAATCTCCTACATTCACCTGAAATAAGCAAAAGAACGACAAAATGGGCAATCTAGTTTAGCCAATACGAGATCCACTATGAACCGAGAACATCGACCAAAGGACAGGCCTTAGCCATTTTTGTGGCAGACTTTACGTTTTATGCCAAGGGGGAATCATGAAGCGGACAACAAGTAATTGAAAATGGGACGTCGAAATTATACGTTGACGGAGCCTCAAACAATAAAGGAGCCGGAGCGGGAGTGGTACTACAAACTCCATTTTGAGAAACACTTGAACACTCCATCTCATTCGAATTCAACGCCTCAAACAATGAAGCCAAATACGAAGCTCTAATAGCAAAAATCACTCTGTTACGGGAATTAGAGGTAAATGAAATTAAAATCATTTCCATTTTGGGGAACCTTAATCAATTTATTAAGAGGGTAGAACCACAACGGGAAGCTAAAAGGGGGCCCATGACGAGCGAAAAAATGGATAGCGGGAAGCAACCTCTCTGAATAGTCGACATCATCATGGCTTTATCTGATAACACCTATTAACTAAGAGATTTAGTAATTCCAAATTAACATATTAGTTAATTCAAATTCAAGTTATTCTTATAATAATTTAATTTTATGAATCAAATATATTGTCTCACTATCGATTAATTCATAATTAATCGATATAATTAATTAATTAAGAATTTTCAAAAACTTGATTAATTAATTTAATTATTTAATACTCAATTAATTAATAAAATAATTATCTTATAATTATATACTTGCCCCAGAAACTAAATTCCTTTTGCAAACTAGTTATTTTCTTATGTCTTAAAACATTCACACTCTAGACTGTGTAGTATAGAGATGGCTTGAGGACCATAGACTCATAATTCTAAGCTCCAATAAATCAGATCATTAATTAAATAATCTCATTTATTAGTTTTTTATTACTCCACTATAAATATGAAATTACACTCTTAATAATTACATAATATATTTAGAGAGTAATATCATGTAATTCATTGATATAATCACTTCATGTAGTTCTGTACTTCAATTATTTGTTCATAAATTAGAGTTGGTCAAAATTGTAATTTTACCCTTCTAATTACCTGTTAATCCTTATGTGCTATTAATAACTAGTGAATGGTTAACTCAATATCTATAAATTTGAGCTCAATATCTATTCAGCCCAAGAACTAACACTTCAATGAACCAATATACGATTCATCAGAAAAACTTGAATTCTAAATTTTGTAAGATCATATTCTCAGCCATCCATGTCACTGAATCTCCAAAACAAATGTCACTAGCATGTTTTATAAACAAACCTTAACGAGTGAATCAATAGATCCAGTAGACATGTATAGGAGTTCATAACTACTCAGGATTTAAAGTGATCTACATATGAGCATCTGATTGATGTGTATTAAATTCTTATGATAAACAGTAAGTTAATAATAATATTAATTCACATCGGTCATATCTTATATAATCTAATAATATAAATTACATTCACTAAGATGTATATCCATATCAGCGATCGCATGCATTCAAAATATTTAGCGAACCGTACTAGCAACCATTCATAAAAGATTCCATACTTTAATATGTTGCAGACTATTTTATTCATTATCTATGATCTTAATCTTCTTGTACTAATACAATATCATAGTCTCATTAATAAATATTAAATTTTCATATATTTATAATTCTTGTTCAATAATAATTCAGATAATACAATTATAAGAAAAATATGCTTTTATTAATTTTTAAATAAAATATTTTTACACATGCTTTGAGGGCACTATACCTAACAAAGCACGAGTATTCCACTAGTAGTTTAAAAGGTAAAATGTTAAACATGGAAATGATGAAAATTAAAGAAAAATAATTAACTCTAATGTTTTCTTAGAAAGCTTATTGACTCTTGTTCTTTAAACCTCATATGTATCGAACGTATCCTTATCATCTGAAAATTTAGAATAAAATAGAGTGAATATAAAATATATTCATAAGAAAATATTCACAAACATAATGTACATCAGCGTACCCCATGTCACTCACATGGTTGACCATTGTGACTTTGACTTGCCACGATAACACATGATTATTCTTATGAACTACTGCCAAATGTCATCTTTGACTTTTAAATGTGATTACTCAATCCACGTCAGCAATCGACATATGTAAATGTATCTTGTATTGTTTACAATTTTACGTATTCATTCATGCCTTCGTAACCACTAAGTCAAGTGACAAAAACTTAAGTGGTTCCATTAGCTGTAAACACTTTTGAAGGCTATGGTCTAGTAGAATTGGGGCAAGGTTAGCTGTATTCGAAATGACAACTCTTCACCAATATTGCCTCTTTGAGGGTCATGAATGTGTCATCTTCCCATTTTGGGAAGGGATCTAGTTGTTAGCACACTCCTTGAGAGGGAATCTGAATAAATGCCGCCTATTTCATCGATGTGCATGTTCTCAATGTCATTCCTCCTCGGATTCACAGCCACTACACTTGACATATGGTGTAATGTGAAAGATAGCTTACATGAGAATCTTATAAATAGGTATAATGGCTAACACCACTATGGTTACAACGAGCGATGATTGGATGTTGGTACCTCAACGAACTCATTGATGTGTCATTATATTGGGTCCACTACAAACTAGGAAATGGATTAGTTGGAGTGGACCCTTGCTGGAAGCTCTCTATAAATAAAGGCCTTCGCCCTTATTGTCAAGGACTTTTGGCACTTTTGGATTCATTTTGCATTTCCTTGTTCATCAAACTTGGAGAATTCTCTCTGAATTCTTCATTTAAAGGGAATTTTGTCACCATATACAAGTTGGCTCAAAGTTATCATCCTACACTCTTCAGATCCTAACCTCACATTCTCAGGATCTCTCTTTGTTTCTTAGTCGAAGCTTTCTTTCTCTCTATCATGATCTCTAGAAGGTAATTTAGGATTTCAAATTTGATTTAGTTTAGGGCCTTTTGATTGATTTAATTTGGCATGAGACTTTGGAAACATTCAACCTTTTTTGTTGGGGCTTTTAGGTTTTGTCTTTGTTTGAATCTCTGTTATGCAGTGATTTTAGACAAAAATGGACAAGTACTTTAAATTGACTTTTTGCTTCCTAAATTTTCCTTCTTTCTTTCTTGGACTCTCATATGAACAAGGGACTAAAGGTTTTCTAATATATTTGTAGGTAATTCTCTTGTTTGTTTTTTGAATCTCATCTAATTTCCCAATTTGGCTTTGTCGTTTGCTTGTGGTTAATCTTAATGGGATTGGAATAATGTTTTTATGTGAATGCTAAACATTTATGTTTTTTCCATCATAATTTGATTGTTTGGTTTCGAAATTAGGCCATTTTTTATCCTCTATCAAATGGTGCTAAACTTTGAGCTTATTTTCAACATTGGCTTGTTATTATGTCTAATTGTATCTGGATTATTTAGCATTTTGTCTACGTCTGTCTTCAGTTTGATCTAGTTCAGTTCTTTTACCTTCACCAATTTTGTTCAGTGTGGCATCATAGAGACCTGATGAATTAGGTTTGACTAAAAAATAGTCTACTAACTAGATGAACTAAAAAGTGTGCACCCATATTGCACCCAAGGTTGCAACAAAATTATCATGAGGGGTGACTCATATCTGAACTATCAATGAGGGGTGCACCCGTGGTAACAATATGACGGGTGTGACTATATGTCTTAACTAGGATGCGCTTGAAGAGTCTGAGAGGTGTCAGGCACTTCCTACAAGAACCTGAAGATCATGGAAGACGGGTTGACTGCCGCTGAGGTGGCTCGGGAGGAAGCTGAGCGGAGAGAGAGAGAGACCGAGGACATCTATCGGGCTTTGTTCGACAAGGCTGAGAAGAAAGTCTATCTGGCGGGCTTTGAGGACGGGAAGGAAAACCTCCCTCTAAAAGTTTCTCTTGAGGATGATCCACTACCAAAGATGCCTTAGTTCCTTGTAGCTGAAGATTCTGCCTTTCTTGTTGCTGAAGACTCCACATTCCGGTTGCTAATGACGATGATGCCAACTATCCTTCTGCTGAAGTCGTTTGTATCGACGATCTTAGCTTTCCTTCTACAATTTGCTTTTCCCTCTTTTCTTTTCTTACCTTCCCTTTTTAGTAATGAAATGTCTTTTTCTTCTTGGCGTGTTTCATTAGTTTAGTATTTTATATTTAGAAAGATTTGAGTGAGTAAAACTTGGGAATGTCATACTTTCAACACTTTTCAGCCAAATAATTTTTTCAAATTAAGTACTTCAACATATAGCAATTTCTAAGTTTCTAAATTATTCTAAGCGTCAATCTAAGTTCAGATTTCAATAATTCAAAGCATTAATTCCATTTTTTCTTAAACAACAATTTAAGTCTAGACTTCAGTAATTCAAAGCACTATTTCAAGTTCTTCTAAACATCAATTTAAGTTTAAACTTCGGTAATTCAAAGTACTAACCCGTTTAGAGCGGATGAGCCTTTCTTGCTTCCATTGTGTTTTGTATCCTTACTTTCCATAATTCAAAGAGAAGGTTTCTTCGGCTCTCTAGAGCCTTAGGCTTCTGAGTCACCGACCTTTTTCCCACATTTTAGAGAGAAGGTTTCTCCCGCTCTCAAGAGCTTAGGTTTCTAGGCCGCAAGCCTTTTTTCAGTTTCGATTTTCTTCTTAGAGAGTAGGTGTCGCCATTCTCAAATTTTTAGGCTTCCAAACCATGGACCCATTTTCCGTTTTATAATGGTTTTTGTTCCGCTCTCGGTGACTTAGGCTTTTAGGCCATGGTCATTACTCTTTTTTTCCACATTTTAAATAGAAGGTTTCTCCCGCTCTCAAGGGCTTAGGCTTTTGGGCCACCGACCTTTTTTTCCACATTTTAGAAAGAAAGTTGCTCTCACTCTCAAGGGCTTAGGCTTCTAGGCCGCTGACATTTTTTCCACATTTTAGAGAGAATGTTTCTCGTACTCTCAAGGGTTTAGGCTTCTAAGCGATCGACCTTATTTCAATTTTGATTTTTTCTAGAAAGAAGGTTTCTCTTGCTCTCAAAGACTCAGGCTTCTAGGCTGCCAACCCTCTCCTTCTTCTTTTTAGTGTTAGAAGTAAGGAAAAAAATGGCATCAATTTTTTATGTAAGAAAACCCTCACGAAAAAAAACCCACTAAAATTGTATATTGCAATAACAACTAATAATTTAAATGAAGTATTTCTTAAGGTAGCTAGCATTTTAGTGTTTTGCCAATTCTACTCCGTTCTCCTGTAATGAGATGATAGTAGCCGCTTCCGCCTACTGTTTTGGCAATGAAAGGACCTTCCCAGACGTACGAAACTTTCCTTCTATTTGGAAGATCTTTTTCAAAACCAAATATCCCTCCTGAAATTCACACTTTCTAATTTTCTTCTGGAAGTAGGCTTTCCTTTTCTGATTGTAATTAGCAGTTTGCACGAGTGTCGCTTCCCTTTTTTCTTCTAACAAATCGAGATATTTTTTCATGAGTTCTTCATTCTGTAGTTTAGTCAGTTCTGATCTGAGAGTTCGGTTTTCTATTTATACTTGTATAATCGCTTCTGTTCTGTAGGCCAAAACAAATGGTATTTCGCCTATCACCTCTCTGGGAGTTGTTCGATATGCCCATAGTACTGCTAATAATTCTTCTACTCACTTTTCCTTTGCTAATTCTAGGAGTTTCTTCATGTTGTCGAGTATGATTTGATTTGATCTTTCAGCCTGCCCGTTTCCTTGTGGGTAGTAGGGTGTAGAGAATTGGTTGATAATTTGCAGGTCTTCATAAAAAGTCCTCACCGTCCTTCTGGTGAATTGAAGTTCGTTGCTAGACACTAATACCTGAGTGATTCTATATCTGCACACTATATTCTTCCATAGGAATCCCCTTACTTCTTCCTCACGAATCCTAGCAAAAGCTTGCGCCTCATTCCAATTGGTAAATTAGTTAATGGTAACTAGCAGGAATTGTTTCTGAGCGGGTGCCATGGGGAGTGGTCCAACGATGTCCAGAGCCCGCTGCATGAATGGCTAGGAACTTGTCGCGGTGTTGAGTTCTCCTGTGGCCAATTTTATTACGGGGAAAATCGTTGACACTTGCAATACTTCTTTGCATATTGCTCGGCATCCGGTGTATTTTTGGCCTGTAATAGTAATACCCATCATTCAGTATTTTTTCGGGCTGGAGATATGGCACCTGTATGATTCCCACACACGCCTTCGTGAACTTCTGCTTAACACGTATTCGGCCTCCTTTTCTTTAGGCACTTCAGATACGATCCTCAAAATGATCGTTTATACAATGAATAGTTGATTATGCAGTACCTGACACTCTGTTGTTGAATCTTCCTAGAGTAATGTTTGTCTCGGGGTAGGATCCCTTCTTTTAGGCAACGTATTATGTCATCCTGCGAGCTCAGTTCCAGCTCGGTTTTCACCTCTAGTACCTTTTACCCACGATGATTGGCTTTTCTAGAAACTCAATTGGTACACTTCTTTTTCACGGGATTTGTAGTGAGGACCCCAAATTAGCCAAACACGTCCGCGTGCCCATTTTTCGTTCTCGGGACATGGTGGGTTTCGAAACTATTTAGTTGATTGAGCAGTCCCTTTGCATGGTGTAGGTAACTAATCATTCTTTCATCCTTTGCCGCGAACTCCCCTGTTACCTGTTTTACTACCACATTGAATCACAAAAGATTTTTATTTCATTTACATCTGATTCCCGTAATATAGTGATTCCTGCTATTAAGGTTTCGTATCCGGGTTCATTATTTGAGGTGTTGAATCTGAATGAGATGGATTGTTCGAGTGTTTCTCTAAATAGAGTTTGTAGTACCACTCCTGCTCCGGCTCATTTATTGTTTGAGGCTCCGTCAACGTATAATTCCCACGTCCCATTTTCAATTACTTGTTGTCCGCTTCCTGATTCCTCCTTGGCATCAAACGTACAAAATCGACTAAGGCCCACCCCTTGATTGATGTTCTTGGTTTGTAGTGGATCTAAAATTGGCTTAAATTGATTGCCACTTTTCCGTTCTTCCGCTTATTTTACGTGAATGTAAGAAACTTCAACACCATAATAGAACGTACCATGTTCAGTTATGAAAGACATTTTCTCTTGGTCAGGCTGGAACAATTTCACTTGGTTGTATCCTGATAAGGCGTCCATAAAGTTTAGAAGTTCGTGTCCTGAGGTGGCGTCCACCATCTGATCTATTATAGGTAAAGGATAATCGTCTTTCGGGCAAGCTTTGTTCAGATCTATGAAGTCCACACAAATTCTCCATTTCCCACTTTTCTTTTTTACCATGGCAACGTTAGCGAGTCATTCTGAGTAATCTACCTCCTTGATGAAATCCACTTTTAGTAGTTTGTCAACTTCCTCTTAATGGCCAGGTTTATGGGTAATCTGGCGTGAAACTCCTTTTTCACTGCTTCACTGGTTTAACTGAATGGTCAGTATTCAGTTTATGACAGATTATATTTTTCGGTATACCTAGCATTTCCTGAGCAGTGGTTGAAAAAATGTCCTTGTTTCTCCGTAGGAAGTCAGTCAACTTTTCCTTCTCCTTTTTCCTCCAGGAGGGCCCCAATATTTGTTATTTTTTGTGTTTCTTCATCTAAGCAGATATGTTCGATTTATTTTTCTGCTTCATACCTAGGGCCAACCTGTGTATCCTTCTATGATTGTTATTTCTCATCTCCTTCCACCATATTTTCTTCCGCTCTTCCCATCTTCTGTTTCATCCCTGATTCCAATGCGGTTACCGTGCAGATTCTGGCGACAGCTGGGTCTCCCTTTATATTTTTAATTCTTTCAGGGGATGAATATTTCAATACTTGGTAATAGGTGGATGGAACTTCCTTCATTTTATGTAACCAGATCCTCCCTAAAATAACATTGTAAAGGACGACGTGTCAAGTACCACAAATTTGGTGAGGTAATTGAATGGTTCTTCGACTTGTATTGAGATGACAAGGACATCATTATGATGCGCATTATGATCCAAGTTCGTATAAATATATTCGTACCAAGGGTGCAATTTCTTATTTATAGTGGAGTAAAATGAAATTAATAAATGAGATTATTTTATTAAAGAATTTAATTAATAATCTGATTTATTGAAGCTTGGAATTATAAGTCCATGGTCCCCAAGTCACCTCAATACTACACAGCCTGGGGTGTAAATGTTTCAAAATATAAGAAAATGACTCGCTTGCCAAAGGAATTAAGTTTCTGGGGCAAGCATATAATTATGAGATAATTATATGCAATCAATTGATTTGAGTAATAATTAACTAAATTAATTAATCAATTTTTTACAAATTCTTAATTAATTAATTATATTGATTAGTTATGAATTAATCGATAGTGAGACAGTATATTTGATTTATCAAATTAAATAATATTAAATTATTATAAGATAGTAATGTTAATTTTAATTTTAATTAACTAATCTCTTGATTTTGAATTAACAAATAAGTAAATTGACAGGTGTTATCAGATAAATTAATTTTAAATTAAATGATATTTAAATATTTATTTGATTAAATAATAAATTTGAAAAAACTGTCACGTGGTATATTAGATTGTCATATGTCAATAACTGATTTTGAATAAGGGATTGGCGTGACACACTGTAGTGCCACACGACACTGCAGTTGTGCTCAGACTGCAATGACACATTTTTATAATTAATTTATTATTTGAAAACCCTAAACCTAATGAGCATTGACCTAGAATATATATAGATAATATTCTATTGGCCTAAAACAACATCTGACTGATTAATCATTAATCAAAGTTCTACGAATTCTCTAATTCTCTCTAAGAGTTCTGTCTCAAAAGTCATTCTTTAAATATTTTGATCTCATGTGTTGAGTATGTCTAGAGATCAAAAATTGTTCTTGATTCATTCTACGTGCTCACACAAGTCCTAATGTGTTTGAAGATTTGTTTGGAAGATCTTGGTGTGGATCTCAAAGTCTTATCATCGTGGAACAAACGTTCGTTATTGTTACTAGAAGACAACAATGATGCTTGATAGACTTCAAGAGGTAAAATTATTTTCTTTGAATGTCTATTAATTTAATGTATAGATATATAATAGATCCATATAGAAAAATTGTTTTTCACAATTTTTTTAGATCTGTGGCGTCACAATTATTTTTTCAATCAATAAAATTTTCGAAAATCACCCCATCAGCTGCGCGTGCCGCGATTTCAACATGCTTCCCACGGGATTGTAGAGGAAAAATTAGAAAAAATGAAATAAAAAATCTATGTAGGTGTTATTGTCATAAAAAGGTTTAAGAAATTCATAAGTTTGGTATAATAGGATTTTTTTACTTTAGATTAATAATAGATACACAATCATTTTTATCACGATTGACACAGATAGATATCAGTTGAAAAAAAGAATTGAGAATGCCTGAGAATTGCATCACCAAATGAATGTTCATAATAATATTTGATAAAAATTATACTTAAATGAAAAAACTTCGTCCAACCATCTTTATTTGCGCAAATACATATATGGGCAAAAATATCAATTATTTTAAAAATAAAATTACACGACACTTATCAATTTTATACTATTCATCAAATTTGAAAGGAAATGAGAAATATAAGTAATTCGGATGACATACTTGTTCAATATAAGGAAACTATTTGTTTGATCTTCCATCATCTAATAGTATCTGAGCGGAATAAAAACTGGTTACTCAAACCTGGCAAAAAACGAGAAATTTTTTCTCAAATGAGAAACCACAATCATAAACACTTGGAGACTGAAAATATATAATTGCATATCCAAAGAAACTCTTAGGGACTCTTTGGTATGGATTAAGTAAGAATGTTGAAAAAGTTAAGTTGCTAGGAAAATTTAAGTGATAAAATTAGATGACAATATATTAAGAATACCATGTGTTGGTAACACATGGTTAAGTGAAAAAAGTTATTAAAAAGTATGATTTTCTTGTTTGGTATGTAGGATATTTGGGTAAATTGTGTTGAAAAGTTTGATAAGGTTGTTGAGAAAATTATATAAATTATATGATAGTCATAAAATTATGTATTCTTTATAGTTTCTTTTTTTATTAACTTTTAATTTATTATCAATAATTATTTATATATTCTAACACACACTATGTCTTATATATATATATATATTATGTTACTCACTAGTTAATTAACTATTTTATTAACCCATCAATAAATTAAATCAACTATTTTTCTCTTACTACGTCAAAAATTAAAATAATTTTTTTATTTACACCGTACAAATAAATTCAATGAAAATTGATCAAAAGTACATAGCAAAATTGTATACAGATTCTCTATTAGTAATTATTAAAAATATTAATAATTCATGTCGTATTTGATTAAATTTTCTTTGATATTTGTAAATTACTTATCATATAATTTTACTCTTTCATATATATAAATAAATCTGATATAAACAACTATAATTTATATTAACATAATAAAATATTTAATAATATATAACAGTTTTACCGTTACATGTACTTTGCTTCAGTAGATATGTATATCATGGTTATCAATATCATTTCACTCCGGCTAAAACAGGCCAAATGTTTTAGTTCTGTTACATGAACAAAACAGAACAATGATGCAAATTTTTGTTATATTTTGGTTAAATACAATCTAAAACTGAATATAAATGATTGAGAGACCCCTCATTCGTAGTTTCGTTTTACCGGTCCAGTCCTCCACACAAGAAATGAGACGTAATAAACAATTCAGTTATATTTTTCTTTATAAATTTAAATTTTTTTTATATATTGATAGTGTATGAATAATATTTATTTTAGAGAAGAAACTAATTTTTAATTTCAAAAACATATTTGATATTATTATCATGTATTCTAATCATTTAGATTTTATATTATGTATATATGAGAGTTTATCTGTCATTAATTCAAACTTAATATTTTATTTCATTCATTCCAATTAATGTGCATATCTTAATCTCACGATATGACCCCGAGACGAGTTGGTGGACGAGTCAGAAGGGACGGAAAAAATCTCAAAATTCAGTATCAGGATCATTCAGTTTCACTAGGTTCAAGATATTTTATGACATTTTTGTGAGGTTTTGATCTTGAAAAAAAATAAAATATCAACATCAAATATGAATAATTGAAACAAATAATAATATTTTTATGAAGATTTGAGAAAGTAAAAGTTATTTTGAAAAATATGTAAATATGATAAAGTTATTTGGTAAAGTGATTTTTTGTAGGAAATTGATAAAGAAAGTAACTTGAAATTATTATTTTACCAAGTTAAATAACTTTATCATAGTAAATGAGAATATTTGTAACAAACATGAAAAAATGCTGAAAAATAAATTTACCATAAACTTGATCACACGGAAAATCAGAAACAAACCGTCCTTAGGATATAGTAATGCATTCCAACAATTGAAAAAACTGATTGCATACGAGAATCCCTGATCATATTAAAACTACTTATATTTTTTCTTTTTCTGGAAACAACCTTAAAAACTGAGGCCAAGTACTTGAAAGTGTATTTATAGTTTTCATTTGTGAATAATATGTTCACGTCCTGCAATAACTTAAAGTTTTTTTAATTACTAAATTATTTTCATTCAAGGACATTAAACACAAAAAACGGAAAGGCAATATAAATTGGAAAATGTATGATTAAATTCCCAAATCAAGGACTTTTCATGATCTCACCCAATTGAATAGCAACCGTTTCATTTTGATAGATAAGACGAATTGCATCCATCCATTTGACTAATAAAAGAATTTTGTATGGGTTACATGTAATTAAAACATGATGGGATGATAATGTTATTTAGTGATACCATAATTTGAGATGGAAACTTAAAATTTTTGGCATTTCATAATGAAGTTCTTCTGTATAGAGTTTTGTACAAAAAATGTCCTTTGAACAGGTTTTTTTAACAAAACAAAGAATTGTTATTTACAACTACTTTAATTATATTTAATAATATGATATTAATAATATCTTCACAATAAATACTCCACATATATATACGTTTTACCTAATAATGAAGGTAACGTAACATCAACTGATTATGCTACACATATATTATGTTATAGAATAATACGAGATAACAACTTTTGAATTTCTATCCATCATTATTGTACATATATATCCAATACATTTTATTAGTTCTAATTTTAGCATTTTAATTGTCTTAATCTAATCAATAAATTTAATAAAATTTATACATTTATATTCGTGTGCAGGAATGTAGAAAGATATATACATACACTTGACACATACCATAAACTGAGTATACTACTTGACAAAATTTCAATCGTGCATACTCAACTTTATATATAATATAAATAAAATAATTGGTCTTGAGAATGTTATCGTAACAATGTATAAAGGATCGCTCTTCAATGCTGGGAATTTTTTTCCCAGCATTGATGCTGGGATTAATCCCGACCATTGGATCTTGTTAGGTTTATCCTGGCTGTTAACCTATCCTGAAAATAGGTAACCTATCCTGAAAATTTATGGTTTTCGTCGCTACCCCTCTTCATCTTTCCATTTTCATTCAAACCCTACCAAACTCAGTTATGCCATCATCTCTTTGTGGTTCGAGCGCTCCTATCTCTTTCTCCTCTGCCATTGTAAGTTCTCTCTCTCTCTCTCTCTCTTTAGCAAGCGTAAAAGCTCGAGCTTTTGCTATCATCTGCTGTTAAAATCGACCATCAAAGCTCAAGCTTTTGTCAATGGAGGAAGTGGTAGTGCTCACGTTAGCATTTTTTAGATTTTGATGGTTTGCTTTTGACTCATCCACATAAAAGTGAATAAATCTCTCTCTCTCTCTCTCTTTCTCCATCTATCTTCCAGTGTCTCTCTTTCCTTAAAATGTGTTCTCAGATTTGCATATTTACTTCTAGGGCAGCCAGGCTGTTCCACTCTGCTCTCCAGATGGCGGAAATCTACAACTAAAGTTATTATCTCCGTTGGTGACTATAGTGTAGGTGACTCTCAGAAAGAACCCTAGCTCCATTACACATTGGTGAGTCGATTTCTGCCCAAGTACCCATCCGAATTTCTGCCCAATTTGTTTGCGCCTTCAAGGCTCATTTCGTCATTACTAACAAATTAGTACTCAGATTTTCCAGATTTAAAAAAAAATAAAAGAAGAAGAAGTGCTTCAACAATTAGATCGGTTTTATGTTTGTCAAGAAACTTGTCAAGAAGGCTAGTTCTTCCATTCCCATTTTCCCGCTCTTTATCTTTTTAATTGATTTTTTTAACTAACAAGTGAAGTTTTGGAGTTTTGATTGATCTACCAGGTAATCTTCAATGTCGATGATTCATATATGGTGAACTTTCGAGATTTTGTGAGAGGGGAAGATCAGTTTGATTTTTCAATTTCATTTCTGATTAGAGAAATAAAATTGATTATTCGAGTTTGTAGTTTTGAAACTTCAAAAAATAAATTTCTGAGTGAAAAATGATCTCCTCTATTATTAATATTTCAGGATATGTTATGAACTTCACTCTTGTGCACATTGCATAGTTCTCTCTCTGGTTTTCATTTTCTCATTTTTTATTTAATTGAAAATTCCAAATATTGATGTTTGTGATTTGAAATGGAAATTCTACAAAAATTGATAATTAGGGAAGTCTGGCTTGGTATAATATACATATTCTTATTCTACTGTGATTTTTAATCTGAAGCTTTTCCTAGTAAAATCATCCTCATCTTTTGATCTCAATTTGTCAATACTATGCATAGTTTCATACTTTAAGAGGGTTATTTTATTGTTCTACGTATCTTAATAAAACTGTTAATGTGTGTGGATGTGTCCTCTTGCAACACAAGTTGTGGTGTCATTTCCCTCATCTAGGATAATCTGTTATCATTATCGTATTACATATAATTAGGTAATTTTACACTGTTCTAATGGCAGCGGCTGTTAAAGGTTGATTAATCTTTTCTACAGTAATTTGAAGTGATTAGCATCCAATGATTCAAAGTTTAGGCTTGGATGTAGTATAGGCTTAAATACATGCTACTTTGCTCTCTTTGTCTGGAATTCTGAAATAAAAAACATGTAAAGATGATACGAATTCAAGTAGTTAGTTTCTCACTGACTTGATTCATAGGTTGGGTTTTATATGTAGATGATTTGTAAAAATGGTAAATATTGTTTCATACAACAATAATTTCACCTTAACAAAGAACCTTTTATGTAGGATCTCTTGAATCGTGTATTGGCTGCCCTTGCTTATTGGTCTCACATCATGGCCAACATTAAGGGCCAACATTAAGGTGGAATACTTACAATTATAGATGCCTTGGCTGATAGGTTTGGCTTGTAAGGAATTGGATCGTATTGATGTAAAGAAGAAGGAATTGTAAAAAAAACACATGTAGATGGTACAAATTCAAGTAGTTAATTTCACACTCACTTGATTCACATAGGTTGGATTTTTTTTAAATGATTTGTTGGAATAAGGACACTAACACAATCAATTTTTAGAGTATCATTTTTGTTGATTTGTCTAGCTATATAGTGTAGAAATTTGAAAGCAGTGTAATGATTTCAATTGTCGAAAGTTTATTTGTTTTAAGCTAAAGAAAATCATTATTATCTTTGTAAGGCTTCTTCTAATGTTAATCTTTGTTATTGTTTGTGATGTTGCTGGTACTAGTAAATAAGATTACTAATTATGTAACATCTGAAATTTCAAACACTATGAAAATGGCTAAGTAAAGTAATTAATTTTACAAGTTAAAAATTGAGAACAAAAAATGACAATCGACATTCAATATTACACACGTTAAGTGTGAAAATGACAAAATATATGAAAATGATCAAGTGTGTGAAAATTGTCAAGTATAAAAAATATGTGAAAATGTGAAAAATAGCATGTGAAAAAGACTAATGTATGGAAATGGCGTCTAAACATTATAGGTCTAAAACTGCATCTAATGGACATAAACACCTCCGATAAACATTCGAAACCGTCGGTATTGAGCCAAAGAAAAAATCAATATGGTTAAACATGTAAAAATGACTTAGTGTGTAAAAATGACCAAGTGTAGCAAAACAACTGCATGAAAATGACAAGTATATGAAAATGTGTGAAAATGATCAAGTGTGTGAATATATAATTTATCGACTATGATAAAGTATGTGAAAATATCTAAGTGTGTGAAATGACCAAATGTGTGAAAATGACTAAGTGTTTGAAAATGTTTAAATGTGTGAAATTGACTAAGTTGTAAAAATTGCTGTGTGAAAATGACTAAGCACATGAAAATCACAATTTTCATACACTTAGTAATTTTCACACATTCGTGTGCAAAATGATTAAGTTGCAAAAAAAGGTTAAGTTGTAAAAATGGCTAAGTATTTCAAAATGACTAAATGTGTGAAAATAAGAAAATTTATGAAAATGACTGTGTGAGAAAATTGTTAAGTGTGTAAAATGTCCAAGTGTGTGAATATATCCAAGTGTGTATGAAAATTGTTAAGACTCAAACGCCACAATGAGGACCTAAACGTCATCGCTACATGACAAGTCATCATTCAAGACTAGCGTTTGGGATCTCTTGGTGGTGTTTGTGCCCCAATGTCAGACACACAGGTGTTTGGCTCCAATACTCCCTTATTGGATCGACGCGCAAGTCAACTTCCGGAGGGCATAAGTTTTGACTCGGCTAGAATCACGTGACCCATAAGATATCAAATCGAAACTTATTCATAGATCTACATGCGTGACGGGGTTTACCCATCACAGCCTAGTTTCGGTTCTAACAAATATTGTTTTAAGTACTTTCGAAGGCCTGGAAACTGTTTCAGTCTTAATTTTGAGCTTTTTCGTAATTCCTCTCTTTTAAAATAAAATGTACATAGATTCTTTCCAAATTTTATAGGGTTATAATTTATAAAATTAAAGGTTAAATTTTCAAATTTTAATATTCAATTTCAAACTTTTAGTGGATATATTTGATTTATAGATAGAATCTGACCTTGAGGATTATACATGTTCGTCAAACCGATAAATAGGATTTACCGACCATCATAACATCATGACCTATAGCACAGCAACATTATCAATGACCTTGAGGATTATATACTTATCACAAAAGCACAGCAACATTATCAATGACAACATTTAACGAGTTTATGAATAAGTGTTCAATGGTATCGAGAATCCTTAATCCAATCTAATTTCACATAATAAGTGAGTATCGTGAATGTTTGCATTGAAATAACGAGTTTTTTTTCTATTTTTATCGATAATTTTCCTTGTGTATGGTAAATAATTTTAAAAATATCAATTTTAAGGAAAATTGTGAAGAATGACAATTAGATCCATATAAATGGTGATTAGGAGCAAAAAAGTGGCGATTGGGAGGGAGACAGGCGATCGCCTATTTGTACATGGTGTTTGGGGATTGAAACGGACGATTGGAGGCATAAAACTAGCGCTTGGCTTTGACGATGCGATTAACACCTTCAGTATGACGTTTAGGGGTCAAAAATAGACTATTCGCCTATTAGGTATGGCAATTAGGTTGTATGTATTTGGTGAATCCCTCCAAGGATTATTAATTTGTATGTATCTAGTGAACCCCAATACAAAGGAAATCTTGAGGAGTTCACAAAAATGTTTCACGTACACAATTAATAATTCTTGGAGGGTTTCACCAAAATATTTCACCTACAAAATCAATAATTCTTGGAGGGGTTCACCAAAATATTTCACGTACAAAATTAATAATTCTTGAAAGGGTTAATCAAAATATTTCACGTACAAAATTAATAATTCTTAGAGGGGTTCACCAAAATATTTCACATACAAAATCAATCATTCTTAGTGATGTTCACCTAAATATTTCACGTACAAAATTAATCATTCTTAGAGGGGTTCACCAAAATATTTCACGTACAAAATCAATATTCTTCGAGGGGTTCACCAAAATATTTCATGTACAAAATCAATCATTCTTCGAGGAGTTCACCAAAATATTTCACGTATAAAATTAACCATTCTTTGAGGTGTTATGAATTAAAAGGAGTGGGGAAAGATTATTTTACTTGATACTTGGTCTAAAATGACAACAACATAATCAAAATAGATTCTTAACCGTCATAAAAAAGTACTAAAAACCATTGTATTGATGAAAAATCGCCGAAAAAATTACAAAACCACCAAAAAGGGGAAAAAATGACAGGAGCCGCCAGTATTGGGCCCAAAACCGCCAGTATTGAGCCTAGAACCACCGGTATTGTTTAGAGAAACCGTCGGGATAGATTGGTGAACCCTAGTACGCAATTGGCGAACCCTAGTACGTATTTGGTGAACTCCACTACGTAATTGGTGAACCCCTCCAAGAATTATTATGTTTGTACATATTTGGTAAACCCCACTACGTAATTGGTGAACCCAACTACATAATTGGTGAACGTCTCTAAGAATTATTCTTTTGTATGTAATTGGTGAACCTCAGTACGTAATTGGTGAATCTCATTACGTAATTGGTGAACTCCTCCAAGAATTATTTTTTGTACGTATTTGGTGAACTCCACTACGTAATTTGTGAACCCCTCCAAGAATTATTTTTTTGTACATATTTGGTGAACTCCACTACGTAATTGGTGAACCCCTCCAAGAATTATTCTTTTGTACGTATTTGGTGAACTCCACTACGTAATTGGTGAACCCCTCCAAGAATTATTCTTTTGTACGTATTTGGAGAACTCACTACATAATTGGTGAACCTCACTACGTATTTGATGAACCTAAAAAAATACCTGCTACCTACTAGATTTTGTGTGGTTCAAAATACTCTAAATACAATTTAAAGGTCACAAAAGCCCAGCTTAGATACCAGATATTTCGGGCATCATAAAAGTTTCCATGTATAAATTATATATATAACAACTCTAATACACGTGTTAATTATTATTTAGGTGTATCTAATTGTTAGACACATGTTTTTTTATATTAAAAGACATTAAACATTAATTAATTAATTATGATGGATGTTTTCGGTATTTGAGTCAAATGTGTTATGACTTTCAATCTTCCCTCCATATTTTTTAACTTTGAGTTGCCTTATGTAAAATTTGTTCATCTATCATTATTGAACATATATTGCATACATTTTATTTATTTATAATGATCACCATTAATTACTCCCCCCAACTATTTTTTACCTTTGATTTGCCTTACTGTGAGAGTTGAGTATGTAAGACACTTGACTTAATATGAGAGTTGAGTATAAGACACTTGACATAATTTGAAGTTTCCATACATGACTTTATATATATAAAAGATGTTGCACAAATACTTTGAATTATTTGAATTGCATAAAGTTATGTTAAAGTTATTATTTGCACTTTTAGTATCCAAAAAATTAATGTAGCATATATGAGTCTTTTTGCATAAAATGTTAAAAGTAAACGTCTGTGACACAATGTGTCCCTGTATTCTAGTTTTTTCATAAGTAGTATGTCAGCGTGTTGGTATGGTGTCAAATCCATATCGTTCATAGATGAGTTTGTGGTCTGATTCTCAATTCTCACATTCTCTAACTTTTGATTCTCCGGATTTGATGGAGGAAGAAGGGAAGAGAAGAAGAATTATAATTTTGGAGGACTTCTTTAGGAGCATATCATAATTGATCAGTGATTGTTCAAAATCTTCAGTCAGAAATAGGTGGAAAAAAGAGAGAAGAAATTACCCAAATGATGATGTAAAATGGAAGAATGTATGTTTAAGAAATTGGATAGTTTCAGGTAGGGGTGTTCAAAAACCGTCCACATCGTTCAATATGAACTGGTCCGAACTAATATTAATCGGTCTTGACGGTTTTTTCTTATTAATGGTCAGATAAGTCCTCCTTTTAGAGAGGACTCAAATTTTGGATCCGTCGAGAATTTTTGTTAGTTCTGGACTGATCCAACCGTATATATATATTTTTGGGGTTTTAGGTTAAATGTCCCTATCTCCCTCTTGACTCTCCTTCTCCCTCAGCCCTCATGACTCTGCCTCTCGCCTCTCCCTCAGCCCTCACGACTTTGCCTCTCACCTCTCCCTCAACCCTCACGACTCTGCCTCTCGCCTCTCCCTCTCCCTCAGCTTAGTCCCTCTTCATTCTCTCTCCCTCTCTCTCTCTCTCGCAATTCGCTCTCTCTCAAGCCTGTCTCTCGAATCTTTCTCTCTCGCCAATCTCTCTCTCAAAGCTCTCTCCCTAAGATCTGAGACGTTCTCCTTCAAGTTCTACCTCAAATCTAAGACGTTCCAGAAGCTTCTCAGATCTGACGAACCCCTCCTTCTCATTCTTTTGTCCTTCACGTTCTACACTAAAGCTTCAGGATAATCAGTTGCGTCATGAATCTGTACTTGCATCGTGGATCTAAAACGATGATGGTTTGTTCATGTTCAATGGTTTGTGAAGGAGGTCGGGAGCTATTTGGGTTTGGTCTATTTGTTCTGTTTATGCGTGATTTTGTTTCTGTTTAAGTTTATTGTAAAATAAGTATTTAGATTGTAAATAGTTTTGATCTGTATAATTTTGTTTCTATATCAGATCTGTATGATTTTGAGTTGAACTTTTGGTAATCTGATATCTGTATGACTTTAGGTAATTTGATATCTGTATGATTTTTGAGTTGAACTTTTGGTAACCTGATATCTGTATGACTTTTGGTAATATGATATCTGTATGATTTTTGAGTTGAACTTTTGATTTACATAGTGTACTACTGATTTAGTTCTGATTTAGTTGATTTAGTTGGTTTAAATCTGATCTGGATCTGATTTAGTTGATATATGTTCATGAATGGGTTCTGATTTAATTGATTTTAGTTGATTTAATTGATATAATAGAGTGAGGTAAAAGACTTAATCTTTGGTCTGTAAAATTTATTTGATCCGATCGTTGATGTTCGGTCTGGATGGATCAGATTTTTTACAGTGTTATGGTTGGTTCAATCCTCCATATAAGAGAACCGTAATTTTCAACTTGGTCTAGTTTTCTTCTAAACATTCAACCAGACCGACCGTTGAATACCCATAGTTTCAGGGAATAAGTGAAATGGGGTCTGAAAATCTTGATTAAAATGAGATGAAAATATTGAATTTTTTACAAATTCAAAGTTAAAGAAAAAGCAAGGGAAAGAGAGCTGAGTATTGTGTTTGAAACTTTGAAGAGAGGTTTTCATGGATCAGCGAGAAATGAAACAGCGAATTTTGGACCTCTAGCTGATTTTTTACAAAATTTGATCTTTTTAATAGGAGAAATACTATGTTGCCATTTATTTGAAAATGTCTACATAATTTAGTCTTTGTTAAATCACGGTCTAGTCAAGATACTTTTCTAAATTGTCATCTAGCATATATTAATCTTAACGTCAGAATGTTAGATTAGGGATGACAAAAATACCCGCTAGTATTTGACTTAATGAGTGAGTTTAAAATATCATAATGTGTATGTGTATTTATTGAGTGGGTACTATTTTACCCACTATAAATAGGTATGATATGTGTAATACTCAATGGGTTTTGGGTACATATTTAATATCTTTCAATTACTCATGTTACGTACAGTACCCACGACCCCGAGGGACAACGACCATGAGCCCGAGCCGACCCCTGACCTTGACACCCGACACCCGACCCCGACCCCTACCACGACCCATGACATGCGACACCCGTCCCCCGACGCCCGACACCCAACACTCGACCTCGACCCAGGCCCCAACCACTAGCCACGACATGCGACACCTGTCCCTCGAACCCCGACCCCGCGTCAAGTGCCACATATATTGCTTTTTTGAAAAGTAGAACATTTCAGATTTTTCCAATTTTCGGTGTTACGTTTCAAAAAACCCGACCTGACTCCACGACCCCTCGAAACCCGTGACCTCATCCTGACTTGACCCGACCTCATGACCTCGTGTCCCCACCCATCCCAACCCGACGTGGGACAAGATTTTTTTGGTATTATCCCATCCCATGTTTCGACCCGACCCTGACCTCGTGCCACACAGTTTTTGTCCTCAACACAGGACGGGATGAGACCGAAAAAATCTTGTCCCACCCCGATCTGGACGAGGCAATTTTAGAAAATTAACATCGTGTAATTTGTACATACTATACTAATCTAGTGTTAATCATCAATATAAAAATACATATTGGGTATCCATTGGGATACCAATATCTTAATGGGTATTATTCATATCCACTCATTTAATTTAACATGAGTACGAGTAGGTTATGTGTAGTAAAAATTTAAGAAGAATATGGGTATGATGTTACCCATACCCTACCAAACTCACACATTGCCATCCATATGCTAGACTAGTGTCTAGCATGGATAATTTAGCATACATTTCATTAGAAACAGTTGAGGGGTTTATATTTTTGGATGGACTATCTATCATAATTTCTAGCTTTGAAGATGTTGTGTGTTCAGTTTTTTTTTATTTGCAGGTTTTTTAATGCTCATGTTTCTTCTTTATTAATCACCACTGTCAAATTGTGGTTATAGCCAGGGGTATCGTTTACTAAAGTTAAAAGTTGGAGAGCATCAGTGAAATCAAAAGTATGTAGTGTTATTTTGTCGATATGGCAAAGTTAGGTAAGTTATACCTAGGGGTTTTTTAATAAAGAGGTCATTTAAAACACATTTCAGAAAAAGGACCACATTTTAAAAACCAGATATTTGAGCCTTTTGACCCTATGAAATTATAGTTATGCCCATACTATTTGAAGTAATCAAAAAGCCCTAAAAATTCATTCGGGTTTATCAATGAGTTATTTGAGAAACTATACCATTTTCAAGTTTAATAAGAAAAATTGTACTCCTTTTTCAAACATCAGAATATTATACTATTGATCTACCAAATCAAATCAACTATTTACAATCTCTCTATTCCCTCATTATTTATCTTCCATTCTCAATACACATATCAAATCAATCAAGATTGACAAATATCAACTTCAAAATTTTTAGCTCTCATTTATCTCTTTTTCAACGAAAGACTTTCTTTTTCTTCTTTTTCTTCTTCTTCTTCTCCTCTTCCTCCTCCTCCTCCTCCTCCTCCTCCTTCTCTTCATCCTTTTTCTTCTTCGAGACCCTGTGACCCATTCTTCTTCTTCGAGACTCTGTGACTCATTCTTCTTCTTCGAGACCCTGTGACACATTTTTCTTCTTCTTCAACGAAAGCCAACCCATTCTTCTTCTTCTTTTTCAACGAAGCTTGCCCGAGACTCATTTCTCTTCCTCTTCTTCTTCTTCAATGAAGCTTTCCCAACACCCATTCTTCTTCTTCAGCGAGACTCGGGCAAGCTACATTGAAGAAGAAGAATGGTAGTAAAAAATAACTACTTGAAGTAAAAAAAATAACTGCTTGAAGGGTTAAGTAGTCACCTAGTCTCTGGTTTGCTTACTTCCAGAATAAAAATAACTACTTGAATTGTTCAAGTCATCATAAACATTTACTTACACCCTCCAAGTAGTCACCTGGTGTCTAGGTTGCTAACTGATAGAAAAAAATAACTATTTGAAGGGTTCAAGTAGTCATAAAAAATTACTTGAACCCTCCAAGTAGTCACATGATCATTGGTTTGCTTACTGGGAGAATAAAATAACTACTTGAAGGATGCAAGTAGTAATAAAAAAATTACTTGAACCTTTCAAGTAGTCACCTGATCTCTAGAAGTTCCAAACTTGGAAATGTTGTAGTTTTACAATATTTGAACCCTTCAAAGATCATGTGACTACTTAAAGGGTTCAAGTAGTTGTTTAGAACTACTAGAACCCTTCAAATAGTTATTATTATTCTGACGGTCAATTATCCAGTGAACAACTGACTACTTGAAAGGTTCAAGTAGTTGTTTATGAATACTTAAGTCACTCAAGTAGTCATTGTGATTCTGGAAGATTCTAACAGTCAGTTATCCATTAGTCATAAATAACTACTCTTCAAGTAGTCACATGGTTTCTAGGTTGCTTACTAGCAAAATAAGAATAACTACTTGAAGAATTCAAGTAGTCATTAATAATGACTTGAAGGGTTCAAGTTGTCGTAAAAATACACATAATTTACATAGTGAAAAAATTAAAAAACTCCTATATTGGTTTGTTTACTGGAAGAATCAACTAATAAAAAATTACACTAACTCTTCAGGTTATTTATGAGGGCATGATGCCTAGCATGTGTTTGATAAAATGACTCTTTAAGAGTTGGATGAGCAAGCTCTTGGTTTAAGACTATTTGTTTGTATTCTAAACATGTGCAAGTACAATATATCAAGTTCTAATATCAATGATTTTGCATATGGAGGATTGAGATTTGTTAACAAAATATGTGCTTACAGAAGAAGGACTGCTATGAAAATATCATAGTCGAACCGAAATAAAAATAGGCTATATTATTGTTGCTTGGAGAATAAATTTGAGTATTTTAGATGGTGCAACCCTCTTAATGAGAGAGTGAGCAAGAACAATGATTTAAAAGAACTTAAAGACGAGTTCCAACTCATGGATATAAGGATTCAAGCATTAGAGAGTTGGACGAAAACGTTAAAAATTTTCCCCATGTTTTCATTATATGTTTTGCCTTTATAATTGTGGTCATTGTTAGTGGCAAGTAGGATCAGTTGTACTATTAATCGATATGTAGTCATTGATATTTGCATGTGCGAACTTATTATGTTCTTAGTGCAAGCATGTATGGAAAATGTAGTTGTACCACATTAAATTTTTTTGTTGCATTATATGATGGACAAGGCTTGTTGCACAACTAAAATAATTGACATAAATGAGAAAAATAATATTAACTGAATTGTTTTAAACCTTGTAGAAAAATTTACATATGAGAAATGGGGAAGCTCAACTAGTCATATACAAAAATTTGATAAATCTTACAACTACTCAGACACTAGGTGACTATTGTTCAAATAGTTATTTTTATTCTGCTAGAAAGTAAACAAAAGATCATGTGACTACTTGAAGGGTTCAAGTAGTTATTTTTTACTGTTAATCACTAACCCAGACACTAGATGACTGCTTGAAGGGTACAAGTAGTTGTTTATGACTATTTGAATCCTTCAAGTAGTTATTTTTTGTGCCAGACATCAAGTGAAGAAGAAGAAGAATGCATCTCATTGAAGAATAAAAAGAAAAATAAGAATGAGTATATCTCGTTGAAGAAGAAGAAGAAAAATGGATCGAGTCTCACTGAAGAAGAAGAAGAATGAGTCTCGGGAAGCTTCGTTGAATAATAATAATAATAATAATAATAATAATAATAATAATGGTTCTCGAGCAAGCTTCGTCGAAGAAGAAGAAGAAGACTGAGTCAGGTCTCGCTAGAAAAGAAGAAGAATGGCTCATAGGGTCTCGAAGAAGAAGAATCGTCGTTGAAGAAGAGGAAAATGAGAGCTAAAAATAGTGAAGCTGATATTTGTCAACATTGGTTGATTTGATATGTGCATTGGGAAGGGGATAGAGATGATGAGAGAAGAGAGAAATTTTAAGTGGTTGATTTGATTTGGTAGGTCAGTGATATAATATTTTGATATTTGAAAAATAGGTACAATTTTTCTTACTAAACTTAAAAATAGTATAATTTTCCAAAACTCTTTATCAGCATCACATTGTCCATATCGTTTTGCTCGAAAGAAAATATGAAAAACACGCCCCAAATCAACCCTTAGACGATCCACTCCACGTTTCTCAAAGATCATTTTAATGGATGCTAGAGAAGCAGATGTGTGAATTCAAGAAAGTCTCTGGTCTGGTCTTCGATGACTATGCATTTGACGATAATGCTACTAAGGATGAGTCTCGGAGCTTCACAAGGAGGCGAAGCATGCTTGGGTAGTGGGAAAGAGGCAGTGGGAGGAATTATAGACCGATAAATTTAAGCTCGAAGTAAAAGCGAAGACGAAAGCAGCGAACTAGTCTGAGTCGTGCCCATATTCAATTTCCCTCTCTGGTACTGAATTTCAGAAGCGAAACTAAATTATGGAGATTCCCAGTGGGTTGACGTTGTGGTCTCATGTAACTATAGTAGGGACGCCACGTTGGTCTAATAAGGAGTAGTATACCAAGATGGAGTTATTAGATTCAAAATCATTATCGGTATAAACCTTATCTCCATAAAACTCTAAGATCTCATGTTGAACACACCAAGAATCAAAACAATTATAGAGTGGAAGCGTACCTGAATTCATGACGATAGATAAAAGTTTAGAACTGAGCGGTTGGCCTTTCAGATCTACACGATTCCCTATGAGATTCATATTTGATTAAATCTCTCAGTTTTTTCTCTAACGATGAGATATTAGGGAGAATAAAATTATTTTCCTTCATCATGTGACCTGTGGACCATAACCACTTATAGATAATTTATCTTTTGATATTTCTATTTTAACTCATCATAAAAATAGAAATTACTCTAAAGTCTCTACACATTAAAGGATCCACAACCTATTAGATACATTAAAACCACATTCATCCAAACCTTAGTAGATCACTTTTAATAGGGTTTAAATTTATTTGACAGTCTACAATACATAATTATTTTATACATAAGTTCAACGTTGGATTAAGGATCCAACAATCTCCCACTTGGACTGTGTATTAAACTTTATAATTATGTTTTGCCAAAAATAACTGAGCGCATTCAACTTTACTGCCATTACCGTAATGTATCTATAACCAATCTAGTCCATCAATCACACCAACATAGGATCAAAGCGACTTTCGTTACATCAATCGTAACTAAACCTATCAATGATCACATATATCAATGCGACTGAATGACATGTATTTATGATGTGGATGTGTAGCATGAAAATTTCATGTAATTTGATCTTAACATGCCTATTTCTAACTGGTCCTTCGTAAACCTTAGTGAGATCAAACCATATCAAATCAGAGTATGAATTAGCCAAAAACTTTATTTCTACAGAAATTACCTTAAAATATCCAAACCGAAATAACTGAAAATATGTCTACAAAGAAGAGCACCCAAAATCACAAACTCTCACTAAAACCGAATAGCATCAATCGATATGACACCCATAAGAGCAATGTGCTCACAAAACTGTTTGGTGGCAATCCCTTAGTAAGCGGATCGGCAATCATGGAGTTTGTTTCGACGTGCTCTATAGACGATTGTCCACTCTAAATTTTGGTTTTTTAATAACCAGGAACTTGAAATCTATGTACTCGACTTTTTCGAGCTTCTGTTGTTATTAGAATAGAGGACTGCAGACTCATTGTCATAAAATAACTTGAGTGTCTCTCAATACCGTCCATTATCTGCAGCCTTGTGATAATATTTCATAATCATATTCCGTGATTGGATGTCTCATAAATGCTATCTTGACATCCAGTAAAATCGGAGTCGGTATATCTAATGATCTCAATCTGATCTAACCTCTGATATGTGAGCATGTGGTCTTTTGTTCTCTGTAAATACTGTAAGACCCGTTTAGCTGTTTTCCAATGGTCTATGCCTGAATTGCTTAAATACCTACCCAACATCCCAGTCACTTTCGCAATATCTAGACGTGTATAAACCTGAGCATACATTAGACTCCCTACTACTGAGGCATATGGAATCTTCTGCATTTCTTTTTCCTCAAAATCATTCTTATGACACTGATTGAGACTAAACATGTCTCCCTTAGCCATAGGAGCATCACCTGGTTTACAGTCTTGCATGCCATATCTTTTGAGAACCTTTTCAATATAGCTCTTTTGTGATAATCCAAGAATACCCCGAGGATGATCTCGGTGTATTTGGATCTCTAATACAAAATAGGCGTCACCAAGATCTTTCATCTCAAAATTCTTAGCTGGAAATCTTTTGGTGTCGTGCAATAAGCCTATATAATTGTTGTCAAGCAAAATGTCATCCACATATAAAATCATAAAAATATGCTTGCTCCCACAGAACTTATGGTATATACAATTATCGACTAAATTTATCTCAAAACTGAACGAGATGATTACCTGATGAAACTTAAAATACCATTGTCGAGATGTCTTCTTGAGTCCATAGATGGATTTCTTGAGTTTGCAAACCATATTCTTTTGGGTCTCCCAACACAAAGTTTTCTGGTTGCACCATATAGATCATCTCTTCAATGTCACCATTGAGAAACGTCGTCTTTACATCCATCTGATGTAACTCAAGTTTGAAATGCGCTACGAATGCCATTATAATCCTGAAAGAGACTTTCGTAGAAACTGAAGAGAAAGTCTCTTTATGTGTAAAATCATTTGCGATAAGACGAGCGTTGTATCTTTTCACATTATCTTTTGAATCCATATTGGTCTTAAAAATCCATTTGCAACTAATGAGTTTCGCACCTTCTGGTAATGGAACAAGGTCACACATGCCATTATCCTTCATGGACTTAATCTCCTCATTCATGGCATCGATCTACTTTTGAAAGTTAGAGCTTTTCATGGCTTGAGGGAAGTTGATCGGATCATATTCCATTACACCAATACCTTATGTTCTTGGAGAAATACAATGTAATCATTTGGCACTGCACTTCTTCTCTCTCTAGTGGATCTTCTTAATGGTATAGGTTCTTGAGGTGTTAAAGTTTGTTCTTCCAGAACAATCTCTTGAATGAAAGGTTCTCTGATATTTTCTTGATGTGATGTGTCATGAGCAATGTCGGTGAAACAGTCCTGATCAATGTTAATAACACCTGTGGGAATATCAACATATTCCTCCTGAAGGATAAAATTTCTAACCATATCTCCCCCTGCAAACTCGACATCCTCAAAGAACTGGGCATTTCCCGTCTAAAAAATTAACCTGATTATGGGATCATAAAACTTGTACCCATTGGATCTTTCAGAGTATCCAACAAAATAACAACTCACCATCTGTAAGTCCAATTTTTTTTCATTAGGCCTATATGACATTGTCTCAGCTGAACATCCCCAAACGTACCAATGCCTTAGACTAGGTTTCTTGCCAGTCCAAAGCTCATATGGGGTTTTGGCAGTCGTTTTAGTTGGAACTAAGGATCTATGCTGCAGCCTTAAGTGCTTCACCCCAGAGTGATTGTGGTAAGTTCGAATGACTAATCATACTCCTGACCATGTCATTAAGTATTTTGTTTCATCTTTCAGCAACACCATTCATAGTGGGCGAATCCGGCATAGTGTACTGTGGGACAATGCTACATTCCTCTAGGAATTTAGCAAATAGTCATGGACGTTGTTCACCTGAACCATCATATCTTCCATAAACTCACCACCATGGTCAAATCTAACGTCTTAATCCTTTTGTTGAGTTGATTCTCAATTTCAGCCATAAAATTTTTGAACATGTCCAATGACTGTGACTTTTCATGAATGAGATATATGTAGTCATATCTAGAATAATCGTCTATGAACATTATAAAATAATGTTGACCATTCCAAGCCACCAAAGAGAATGACCTGAGTCCTGAGTCCTGTTGGCTTCAAATCTCTTTTTATCGGTTTGTTTACCCTTTATGCAATTAACACAAACGTCAAAATCTGTGAAATCTAAGGGACCGAGAATTTCATCTTACACAAGTCTCTCTATTCTTCGTCTCGAGATGTAACTTAATCTCTTGTGCCATAACGTAGTTGAATTCTATTTAACCTTTTATATTTCAAGACAAACCTATTTTCACAAGAAATGTCACTTTGGCGATATGTTGCTTCGTTCATCTTAAAATATATATAACATACTAATGTTCGAATTTAAATATATACACAATTTAAACATTAAATTAATTGATAAACAATTAATTTTACGATCCTTTGAAATGGTTTTGAAATTATTTTAACCAAAAAACCCATAAAAGTTCAAAATAATTTAGTTGATAATCCTTAAATTAAAAATAATTTTACGATCCTTAAAAATTAATTTAAAAATTGATCCGTAAAATTAATTATAAATTAATTTAAAAAATTAAAAAAATGTTTTAATCAAACAGAAGAAAAGAAGAGGGGCTGGAAAACCCCAGCCCATTTCTTTGTTCTGTGGGCTAAGCCCACAGCATCATCCAAGCTCGTATCATCTCTGAATGCTGCGGGTCAATGACCCACAGCCCAATTTTTTTAAACTGTACACGGGTTGGATCAACCGGACTCGTGTCAAACCCTAGGGTTTCGCCTAAGGGGCCGTTAGCCCTTCACGCCGTGGCCAGACCGTGATGTCTCCTTCGTCACGGCCAGGCCGCGGCATCCCTGTTGTTGCGGCCAAAGCTGCGGCTTCTCTTGACAGTCGCGGCCAAGGCCATGGCTTTCTCCTTCAGACAGCTACGGCTAAGGCCGCGACTTCCCTTAGCCTCCGCAACTTCTCCTTACCGGCGCGGCGAAACTTCCGCGCCGATCATCTTCCACCGGCGATGGTGAGACCGGCGACCAGTTGTTCCAAAACCAAACAAAAATACCATAAAAAAATTGTTCTCAAATCTAATACATCGTCAAACAATATTAAATTCAAGGATACCAAAACGTAAACATAAAAAGCACCTATAATCATGGATCTAGAACTTAATAGATCGATTTTCAATGATTCAACATGAGTCACTCCCATACCACTTGTAAGATTCAAAATCATTATCGGTATAAACCGTATCTCAATAAAACCCCAATATCTCATGTTGAACACACCAATAATCAAAACAATTATAGAGCGGAAGCGTACATAAACCCATGACGATAGATGGCTATTTAGAACCGAGCGGTTGGCCTTCCAGTTCTACACGATTCTCTATGAGAGTCTCATTTGATTAAACCTCTCAGTTTTCTCTCTAACGATGGGATATTAGGGAGAATATAATGATTTTCCTTCATCGTGTGATATGTGGACCATAACCACTTATAGATAATTCATATTTTGATATTTTTATTTTTAGCCCATCATAAAAATAAAATTTATTCTAAAATCGTTACACATTAAAGGATACACAACCTATCAGATACATTAAAACTTCAATCATCCAAATCTTAATAAATCACTTTTAATTAGGTTCAACTTTATTTGATAATATACAACACATAATTATTTTACATATAACTCTAAAATTGGATTAAGGATACAACATGAGTTTCATATTCTAATAGATTTCCTCTTTTGAGGAAGTTGTCTTTTAAATTATCGTGGTGTTTTAATTATGATATCTGCCATGGAGATATAGTCTGAATCCATTTACTCCATTGAAAGGACTATTTATCCAAGTTCTCTGTTTGTCTGCTTTTCCCCTACGGCAATGTATATCATCTCACGATTAATGCAGATGAAATAAATTCTTAGAGCGTTTTATGTTTAGGGGGTGCTTACCGGTTGGAAAATAATGATTTGGCATGATATGGTATTTAAGTTTTTTTGGGGGGGGGGGGGGGGG